>VMDR010009938.1:0-32088 GCA_007922815.1 Macrotus californicus | reverse complement strand
ATTGAGGAGATGGGTGTTATAGATGATGTACAGCATTTCAAAGCCAGAGCTATTTTCTTTCTATTTTATCTTAACTAGAACAGGCCTTTTTATTTCCTAGCCACCAAGAAAACACTGGCAGTAAAAAGCTTCCACTGTTTTAAGGATTTGAATTATCAGTTGATAATATGCCAAGGTCCTCAAAAGGAAAGCTAATGGAAACCATCAAACCAAACTATCCATCACATAGTAATTACATAGCCACACAAAGGCTATATAATTTCTAGAACAAAGCAATTTGATTGCAAACCCTTAGAGTGATGCAGTTTAAAAACAAAAGGAAGTATGAAATGTTTGAACTTTATTCTAGTAAGATTATTGCTTATATTAATGTATTCTTATCTTGGAACTATGGTATTGTTAGTAAATACCTAATTATATTAGTTGTGTTAAGAATGTAAAGTCCTGTTATATACAGTAGTATAGTATAAAATAAATGAGGCGATACCTTATTTTATTTTTTTATTTAAGTGATATATGTGAAGTAAGTATTTTTGATGCGTTATTCCAGGCAAAATCTTAAAAGCACATCCCTGTTCTCTTTTTTGGTAACCACATGAGTTGTAACAGGAGGTATTGCCTGGATACCTTTGGAGCAAAACTGAACACTTTGAGGACACTGGGTCAACACAACCCCAGGTGGGAGATTTGGATTTATATTCTGCATGAACTTGGTGAGACAATGCAGGTCATGAGATGTTAAGCTCTTAAGGGGATGTTACCTACTGTAAAATATAATTGAAAACCTTGGTATTCTTGACAAATACCATTGCAACAGGACCCAAATAAACTGAAAATTATATGAATCCATAGTAAAGTTTCCACTGAACTTCTCAGCTCTAAAATTTATTGTTTATTCTATTACAGTTGTCCCAATTTTTTTCCCTTTTGCCCCCTCCAACCACCCACCCCTCTCTCTCACAGTCATTCCTCTGTGACTAGTCCCTTCCCACCCCCTCCTACAGCTGTTAGTCTGTCCAATGTTTCCATATCTCTGGTTCTATTTTTCATGTTGGTTTATTTTGTTCATTAGATATTTTTAAATGAAGAATTAAACTAGGAACACTCTCCTGATAAAATGGGGTTAGAAATTTCCGATAGAAAATATGCCCATGAGGCAAGATTACCTCATGTTTTTACAAAGTTTAAAAAACAAAGGAAAAAATGTTTTAGCTCTGAATGTCACTCTTAAAATGTACCCTAGCACCAAGTTCTATGGCCTCCAATAGTATTTTCCCAGGCATCTTAGACAAATGGCTGATGCTATGTCTGGGGCAGGAAGGTACAAGGCAAACGAAGATAATCTTACTGGCCAAAAAAGCGAGAAAGCTTTCTGAGTTTATGGGTCATGTCAAAGGAGCCTGACTAATACAACACTACTACAAGGATGTCTGGTCAAACTCCCTGGAGACACAAGAGGACCTCAGGACTGTGTTACGAATTTGAAAAGGTGTTACTCTAAAAGAGGCCATAGGACTCATTCATCTTTACCCTACGTACAATTGTAGTTTGCTGCTGCCTACCAGGAGGTTACTTCTAACCCACTTCTCACCACCTTCACCTACTCCAAGTGTCTCTTGCAGTAAACAAGGACAGTGCTTGGACAGGTAGAGGCAAGACTAAAAATATATAGGTATAAATGTGTGGATTTTTATATGCAAAGAGGAGAAATATGACAAAATCAGTCCCTCTACAATCAACAGAAATTTATAGTATATGCTGTAAATTTTAAATCTTTTTTTTTTAATCCTTAATTTACTTTCTGGAACTAACTTCATGAGTCATTCGATGTCACATTGTTCTATGTTCTTCCAAAATAATGCCATGACTCCTGCTTTTCTCAGTGTATACCTGAATTTCCTTTCCAAATGTATACTTGGGTCACCTTCAGTCTCCCAGGAATTGATGTGTCTGACCTCTGATTGAAACATGCTTCCCTTTGCCTCCTGCATGTATAAAAACACAAAAAAGAGTAGAAGCTGTGGTTCCAAAAGCCTGAACTTTAATGTTTTCCTGTATCCACGGCACACCCTTGAATAAAACCTAGTACCTCATTAATCAAGTGTGTGACGACAGAAAGTAGGGTGTTTAAGATTCGAGAATAGATTTTATGGTATCTCTTTGCTAATAAGTGATGGTTTCCTTGGTGGAATTTGGCCCAAAACTTACTTTCATTATAACACAACCCTGGTGGGGTGGGGAGAGGCAGGCATGACCTAAACAGTCTGAAATTTACTGAAAGGACTTAACAATTGCTGAATGGCTCTGGTCATAGCACAAGGCTGTTTCACTGTTACACATAAATATTTGTATTGACTAGGCCAACATGAATCAATAATCAGAGGTCAGACTGCATTTTTGTATGATAAAGTTAGAGTGATTTTTAACTCCCTTTGTATGCATTTAAAATATAAACAGAATGAATTTTGTCACTTTATCAATGAACATTTTTAAAATCATCACAGAGTGATTTCATTATGTAGTCCAACTTTTAAAACCTGTAGATGCCCTGGAAAAACACAAGAAATGAGTTCCACCTGTCCGCCTGCTGTTAACTATGTGGACCACCTTTACCATGTCAGTGCCTTCAGCGCCCCTTTCCTCAGAGTATTGTGGTAAAGATCGAATAAAGAAGTACATGAGTCAGGGCTCCACAAAGTTAAAAACAAATGAATAAGGCTGCAGCCCTCAACCTTTATAGTTCTACTAAAGAGCACATGACAGATGACCTTCACATACACCATCCACTCCTGTGGGATACTTACATATTTTATAAAAACTCACATAGCACTTGCTATGTTTCAGGCACTATTCTAAATAGTTTGTAAATAGTAACTCATTTAATGAGGTTGGTATGAAGTAAGTATCCTTATAACTCCTGTTTTACAGATGAAGAAATCAAGGCACAGAAAGTGCATGTAACTTGTACAGAGCCAAACAGGTAGCTGAGTTTCAGAATTAAAATATATACCTGGCTCCATAACCACCACAGGAAGTTGCATCTGATGAAAATAAAGTCAATCACTCTGCTGTTTCTGTTGGTTGCTTGCTTTTGAATTTTTAGTAGTAAGACAAGCAAAATCACAAGAAAATAAAATCAGTTATTTGAAGACCCCCCCATCATAATTTTACAGGAAAAATATGTTATTTTAAAAATTAAACCTTCTATTTAATCTTAACTTTTTAAACCAACTCCCCTTTCCCCACCTCCAAGTAAGAGTGAAAGGGCAATCCCTTGGAAGGGAATGGCATAAGGGCAAAGAGGAAGTTTCTAGAGTTAGACTTCAGAACAACCTAGCACTGAAACTCTTGAAGAGACTTACACTTGTTGATCCTGAGTATTTAAGGTCAAATAATAATTTGTGTGATTTTCCTCATTAAGACCTGCTGCTGAGGCCCCAGATCCAGGCCCCTCTGAAACCCTCTTTTATCTGCCCACACAGGAGAAGAGACTGTACAGAAAGCAGAGTGATGCTTCTCAGATGAACACACGCATCCCTGTGGCATCATTCTTCCTTTCTAATCCAAACGTAGTAACTTCCTATTCATAAAAAAGTAATGAGATTCTTCTTCCCAAGCTGAAGTTCTAGTGGTGGTTGCTGGGTAAGTTATTTAGTGAAGTTCAGTAACGATGGGGTCGCCACTGGCAGAGATTTCATTTTGCCTGGATTTCAGCATGGCGGTGTTTCAGAAACGATGAGTCAACAAGCTTGTACCCAGAACAGAAACAAAGAGCTTTAAACATCGCAGGAAGAAGAATCATTTCAAAGTTAGTGTTCCACAGCAAACACTACTGCTGGTAAATGCCTACTGTGTGTCAGGCCCTGCACTCATCAGGGGAAACCAAGATAATCCATGCAACACACCCTGAAACAGGTCCCACGGCACGGGTGGAAAGTCATAGGAGTGAATAACAACAGCACATTGTGACTCGTGGTCTGACAGGCAAATTAAATATTGTGGAAACACTGCAGGTGAACAGCTCCATGACCGGGAAATCACTGATGAGATGACCTTTGGTTTTGCCTTGAAGGGCAGTGGAATTTTAATAGGTGAAAAGGCAAGGCAGAATGTGTCAATATTTCACGGAGGAGGAATGGCAGGAGAAAGGGCAGAGAGGAATGAAAGGCAGTGATGTGTTTGTGGGCCTGTTGATACTTCTCAGTGGCTGAGCAACAGTGCTCCTCAGAGACGGCTGGTGGGAAATGGGTCCAGGGAGGAGTGTCGGGGGGACTGGTGAAGACCCTTGCAAGCATGTTAAGGAGTTTATATTTTATCTGAGAGACAAATAGGATGTCTCTTTTCAGTTTAAAAGCAAGACAAATAACGCTTTTTAAAAATTGTAATTTTGCTTGTTTGTTGTGTTGATTAGGTTCCACTTAAAGGTGAGATTATATTGTATTTGTCTTTCACCATCTGGTTTATTTCACTTAGCATAATGCTCTCTAGTTCCATCCATGCTGTCACAAAATATAAGCAGAGACATTGGAATTAAGAACAATCTGACAGTAACCAGAGGGGAGGTGGGAGGGGATAATAGGGGGAAGGGGGAAGGGGGAAGGGATTTCAGGAACAACTGTAAAGGACACATGGACAAAACCAAGGGGGTGAAATCAGGGGAGGGAGGTGGGGATGGCTGGGGTGGGGGGGAATGCAGGCAACTGTACTCGAACAACAATAAAATAATGTTTTTTTAATTTTAATTTTGAAAGACCACTCTGGTTGCCAAATGTGGAGGTTAGAGTAAAGGAAGAAATTGGAAGCGGGAAGATCTGCCAGGGAAGTGTTGCAATCATACTATGGGGAGATAACAAGGGAGCAGCCCACGTGATCAAGAGGATGAGTGGGTTAGCACTTCATGATGCAGAATCGATGAGAGCCAGTGGCTATTTGTAAAGGATGACTCAAAGGTTCATGGTTTGGGTCATTGATACCACTAGCTAAACTAGGAAGTATAGAAAGAGCTCACTTTACCCACAAAGAAAAAAACTAAAAACATACTTGATAGTCATGAAAGAAAAGGACAATAGTGAGGAACTGAATCAAAGTGTTTGAGTGCAAAGCACAGAGACTGGAGTGGCCAGCAGAATCAAAACTGGAGAGACACCCAGAGTAAAAACAGT
This sequence comes from Macrotus californicus, assembly GCA_007922815.1. Lineage (NCBI taxonomy): Eukaryota > Metazoa > Chordata > Mammalia > Chiroptera > Phyllostomidae > Macrotus > Macrotus californicus. Next base: position 26,926 of record VMDR010009938.1, on the reverse strand, counting down.
AGGAAGAATTTACAGGTCTGCAGAAGTCATGCGGTGGCATCAACAACCATGTTTCCAAGAGGACAGTGGGGAAGCATCAACTAATGGAAGCAAGAGCAGTGGAAGCAGGGACTGTGGTGGGAAGGTCAGCATCCTGTGGAGCCTCTCCGGAGTATAGATGCTGGCTCTGAGGGGCAGAGCTGCGCTGGGTCTCCAGGGGCACTGGAGGTCAAGTGCAGGACCACTGCTGTGCCCACCTGACCAGATGGCTGGGCCAAGGGTTGCGTAGAGCCTTCTATTCCTCCATTCTTCCCCATGTGGCTTGGCAATCAGCCCCTATCACCTGTACCAGCAGGAGCCCATCCTTTTTCCTTGGAAAACAAAAACAAACAAACCCATAGATTGAGAAAGGCTTAAACTCATGTTAATCAAAATATGTGGGTCTGACTTAAATAATTTCAATAAGTTCAAGCAAAAATGTAAATAGATACTAAAAACTCTGACATTTATGAGACACTTTGAAATTTGAACACTGACTGAATTTTGATGGCAAGAGGAATATTGTTAATTATACTTATTTGTGATAGTGCCTTGTAGTTATTCTTTTCAAAAAGAATTATCTTTTAGAAACATAGATAGCATCTAGGACTTGTTTCAAGAAACTAACAGGAGGGAAAAATGGGTGAGGGCATAGATAAAACAAGGTTGGTCATGAGACAACTGTTGAAGCTGGGAGTAGAGTTTATAGTATTCTGAATCCATTTACACATATTTGGAATTTTTCATAAAAACTTTTAAGAAATCAGTAAAGACCTCGAGCGTCCTCCCTTTCTTAGACTTGATATTATAAAATATAAGTAAGAGAATTTTGCCTTTCTCCAAATGTGTGTTTATGCTTGTGTGTATGTGAAAATATGATTAGAAAAAAGGGCAAAACTACTACATATGGAGGGTATGTGCTTTAGGCTGAATGTGCCCTCCCAAAACTCATGTGTTGAAGCTCAATCTCCAATGTGATGGTGTTTGGGGTGGGGGCTTTTGGAGGCAATTAGATTGTGAGAGGGGTTATATATGGTATTGCACAAATATCCGTTATTCCTGAGATAATAGCTGAATTTATGGTCCTTAAATTACATGGCAAAAACTAGTTATTTCCCTAAACTGAAACACATACAGTATTGTTGAGAATTACTAAGCCAATCAGAACTCTGCTCTAGGGACTCAGATCTTCAGCCCTGGTTCTCTTATTCCCTGATCTCACCTTGAACGTGTTGTTCCAACTGCTTTCAAATATATACTTTTTTTTTGTCATGATTTACTCTAAACTACCACATTCTCAAAAGTCCAATTCTAAATTTTCTGCCCAAATAAAATATTTTTCCACTACTTTATATTTCAGGTATCAAGTTGACTCTTTTAGCAAGTTGCAATTCTAGAGATCTATAACTTTACAAACATTTGTTAACCATCTACCATGCTTAAAGCACTACGCGGAGTACTACAGAAAATAGGGTGACCAACTTCTGTCAAATTATATATATATATATTTTTTATATACAAATTATATATATATATAAATATTTTATATACAAATTATATATATGTATATGAGAGAGAGAGAGAGAGAAAGTCAGACAGACAGAGAAAAGCAGAGACAGAGAGAGAGTTTGAACTGTGTGCAGGTCCATGTACACACAATTTTGTTCAATAAATATGTTAGAAAATTTTTGGACATTTGTGACAATTTCAGAAAATACACAGATGAACTGTGTAGCCTAGAAATATCAAAAAATTAAGAAAAAGTTAGTTACGTAATGAATGCATAAAATACATGCACATATTGTCTCTCCCCTATGATTTCTTAATAACATTTTCTTTTCTCTAGCTTACTTCATTATAAGATATAATATATAATACATATAACATGTAAAATGTGTGTTAATCAGCTCTTTGTGTTATCAGTAAGGCTTCTGGTCAACAGTGGTAAGTTTTGGGGCAGTCAAAAGCTATATGTGAATTTTTGACTGTGTGGAGCATTGGTGCCCCTAACCCAGCACTGCTCAAGGCTCAACTGTATATAATCTTTTGTGAGATCATATATCTATGTCTATACGAGGAGAGACCCCCAAAACATGGAATTATCTTCTAGAGGGTGGGTCCCTTATAGTGCATAGCACATTCCCGTCTCTGCACTGGGGTGGCTATAATCATTTCAGCGCAGAAGGCCTGGCCTGACTGAGCAAGCTCTATTCTGGCATGTTTCAATAACTGTGCCTTTGTCTATAAGAATATATGGGAAAGAAATATTCTATTCTCAGGACACTGTGTTCATATTACTAATACCCTGACAAATATTAGGTTAGTAAAATCCCATTATCACACACCCAAAGGATAGAATGGAAAGCATCATACAGGATCCCATCTTGACTTGAGCTGGAGGAATGCACTAAGGCTGGTCTGTCCGCGTTCATTTGCTCAGCCTGCAGACCCAACTCGGGGCAAAACAGGAAAGCCCAAAGTGAGAACTTTATGATCAACTGTTTTCTAGAACAAGCAATTTTACTAAGCAGCCTTAGGCAGCAGTATTATGTATAAAACAATGGGAAGTGTTAAAATAAACCAAATGTCAGGCATAAAATGCATTTTTCTTACTTTACTCTGAAAGAATGCACCAGGGAGAAATTCAGTAAATAAAACCTGTTGAAAATATGAGCATTCCTGCAGGCTTGTTTCCAGTGGGATGTTAATACAGGCTTGCAGTAATACCTCGATTAATGAAGAGAATGTGCTCCAATGACACACTTATTTATCAGATATTTTAAAGCAAGACAGAAAAAAATACAAAAGATTGAGGTGTTTGCTTCAGAATGTCATGTAGGAGGGTAAAAATATGGCATGTAATATAAAAATCTGACAAAATAATAAAGAAAATAGCATCAGGTCTGCTGGAAAACATAAAATAGGCCTCCTAAGATTTAGTGTAGAAGTAAATAAGGAGAGATCATGCTAAAGGGTATGTGGGAAGAAACCTAATATTAAACCTGCAGTCAAGATGGGTAGAAGGTCTGAGGAAGGGTTCATTAGAGAAGGCTCACCAGCAGACCTGTTGAAGGGCAGAGCATCATCAGTCTCAGTAAAGAAGGAGACGGTTTCACCCACTGCAGCTGCTATTATTGGTGACCCAGAGGAGTGGAGGGAGGGAGAGAGCCTGGGAGAAGTATTATGGGGGGTGGACCCCAAACCAAAACTGAGGTTTCATTCCTCCTCTCCGATTCCAGTGGAAGAAACTCTTGTTTTCACAGCCTAGAGACCTCAGCATGACGAATCTCTGATCTCTGACATCCTAGCTTCCTGAGGTCTGGTATTCTTTTAAGAGGAAACCAATCTTTCCCTTCACAATTTGAATAAACAAGTATAACACTGAAGTTCATAAGGGCTATTTAGGGTGAGATATTCATTAAATACAAGAGTCAAAGCATATCCCCACTGCGGACACCAGATGACAAATGACTGAGACAGCTGAGGAGCGACTAAGTGGGGGTTACTGCAGGGGACATGCCCTGTCCACAGGGGTCAGACATCACCCAGCTTCAATTGAGGGTGGCCAAGGGGAGGTCTGGATGGTTATAAATATTGCAAAAGTATCTTATATTTTATGAGAGATGCTGGTCCTTATTTTTATGTAAAATGTTCATATTTTTAAACTGCTGGTAGCTAATTCATTAAAGCGAACAAAGCAATACACTGTGAGGACAAACAAAAAGGTTTGTGGACCAACGTCAGGACATAAACTGCCATTTGGTAACTGGTGCATCACCAGGTATTCCAGTCAACTAGGCAAGCTGGTAGAAGGGAGAGTTAGTAGAGTTTTTGTTTTGGCAAAGTTGAAAGTAGAGGGAACAGGAGGCAGTGGTTTGAGGGGTTAAGGCAAAAGGTGGTGAGAAATATTTTGAAGCCCTCACAGTCTTGCTCATTGCAGCCTTGTCTGCCCCTATTTAGACTGGGCAGGTGGCAGCTGTGTACTTTGTGTACTGTGTACTGTGTACAAAGCTGTATATTTTGTTAAGCTCAACCACATACAAGCTTCACTTCCCAGTTTTAATACTGCCAGTTTCATCAGAAAAGAGATTAGTTCCCAGAGTTTTCACTAATCAAGTAGCACACTATGTTTCATCTGTAAGGAGAATTTCTCCAGGGCGCGACAGACTGAGTGTGGTTTGGAATTCTGCAGCCCAGAAACCAACAAGGGTCTGAGAATACTGGCACTTTGGAGGTATTAAATAGTAATCTGCAATGCAGCAACGATTTACTACAGAGCTTTTGGACTGAAGCCTGCTGCAGATCGCCAATCTGAAACGTTATTAACACAGCGATGTAAGTCACCAGAAGACACTGTAGACATTTCTTATACTGTTCTTCGATGACAAAATATATAAATCACTTAACTGGTACACAATTAAAGAAATTGCTTTAAGCAAGTAAATTCAAGATTTGCTATCAATCGATTTCAAGGAAAGCATCAAGCTGATGAATAATTCTTGAGATAGTAAGAGCTTAAATTATATAGCAAGAATCACTCACAATGATACACACTCCAATGTACACACGTAGTAAAAGGAACATATGCAATATATGTCTACAGGTAGGCACAAGGGTTATCTATAGTGTTTGTGGAGAAAATGTTCTCTTAAAGAAACCAGAAGCAGTCATGTACTTTCACTATGAATTTTTTAAAGCTGCTTACATGCTTTTTGCACTGTTGTAAATTTATTTTTTATATAAATAAATATTATCTCATTACCGACCATTTCCATTAGGATCTAGCAGACCGTGAAATAGGCTTTGCAAGATCAAGCAAAGCACTTAGGCGCCAAAAAACATTGTTTTGGCTTCTAGCTCAAGAGCTCATGGAGAAATAAAATTTTACACAACAGTTTGGAGAAAATGCACTGTCTAATCCTTTTCAGTCAAAGGCATTTCTAAAAAAAAGCAGATTACTTGTGAGAAAAATGAATGTTTATTTTCACCTATTTAATTTTCTAATATTTCTAATTTTTGCATTTTTAATAATCCATATTTAAAAGAGTACATTTTTTTCTCACCTTGACCGATATAGCTCAGTTGGTTAGGCATCATCCCACAAAGCAAAAGGTCACTGGTTTGATTCCTGGTCGGGGCACATGCCTAGGAATTCAGATTCAGCCCCCGGTCAGGCAGTGGAGGCGAGGCAACCAGCTGAGGTTTCTCTCACACATGGGTGTTTGTCTCCCTCTCCTTCTCCCTCCTTTCCCCTCTTTCTAAAAGTAAATAAATATATAAAATGAAATCATCTCCAAAATATATTTTTAAAAAGAGTATATTTTCTTTAATGCCAAAATAATCCAGGAAGATCCTAAGATTTCAATCTACTAAATTAAACTCATCGATCCCCTCCCTCTACTTGTCTTAAGCATGAAATTTCCAAGGATAATGTCACTAAAAAATATTAGGAAATTCAAAAGCAAGTCAGTGGCCACATCCTAGATTTCATTCTGAAATGTGGCTAAAATATCAATGAATGTAGTTGCATATTCCATTAATCAGGCAAATGATGCCCAGTGACAACCACAGAAATGCACACAGTCAACCATGGTTATAGGCATTCACTTAAATCGGTATTAAGTTGTATAAATTTTAGCAGCTTTCATAAAGTGCATGTGCTCCAGTGTTCAATATTTAAGTACAGCACTCTTCCAAAGAAACCTGAGCTACTTTATCCCCCCAGAAGTTAAAGTGAATGGGAAATGTAGCAACACATACTTTTGCAGCACAAGTCTATTGCCAGGCTTAGGAACTGGCAAAAATCCAGGAACCAATGCAAGAGCCTGGCACGGCAGGAATGGCCATTTGATTGGCAGAAGGCGTGCCTGGAGAGGCACAGTGAAGCACACAAAAGGCCCAGAAAAGAGGCAGTGTGAGGGCCCCTGGATGCTCACACAGCAAAGCCATCAGAGTTCTGCAGCATGAACGAAACATGGCGACAGTTTTATTTAGCAGAACACAAAGTTTTAAAAGAACTGAGCTTATATTTGAGGAACATTTAATTTATTAAATCATTTGGTCTAATAAGAGCTTTTGTATTGCTCATTATAGGAAGGTGATAATGCATGGCCATATACTAAAACAGAGGATTGTTTTTATATCACCAAAGGATTTGTAACATGATGTATTTTTAAGTATGAACTTATATAGAGAAGTCTATTTTCAAAAAAAGAATCAATCTTAAAATTCAACTACCCAGTGATGCTAAGGTCTCACACAAAGGCATGGTGCTGGGAATGTGCCCAGGACATAGCAGACAGCAACCTAGTTAGAGCAGAGAGTCTATTCTTAGACATTTCAAAAATAATTTTTATAAGTAATACTAAATCAGTGATAAAAGATCCTGAATGATAGTCAAATTCAACTGGGTTTAAACTTTAAGCAGTATAGTTACTGTGAGATCTCAAGCCAAAGAAGGCCCAATGAAAGCAATGGTTTAAGTAGATTAATCTGGCAAAAGTGTGTAGTATGCTTTGAATTGGAGAGAAATAAAATCTGGGAAAAGAGTGACATGTCTATAACAATGAGTCAGTTGAGAGCCCTAGCTGTGGGACTAGGAAGGAGGGACATTGTAAAGAAAGAGGAAACAGGCTTCCACTGCTAATAAATAAGAGAGAAGGTGGAGAGGGAATACTCATTGCTGACTCACGATGTATCCCGTAGCGATTGGGAGAAAGGTCTGCCACCAACTTCGAAGAGGGGTGGGAGACGGAAGGAAGATCCATTTGAGAGGGAGGCTTGATCTGAGATATCTGAGTTTGAGCTAATAGTAGGGTATGCATGTGAAAATGTTCTGTTGGCATTTGGAAAGGGGAACTTGGAACTAGAGTGTTCAGTGAATTATGACAAAGGAATAATAAGAAAAGTTTCACGAGCAGCTGGTTTGTAGAATTCAGTAGCTTATGTACAGAACTTACTGTGTCGGCCAGCAGCTAAAGTGGTCACTGAAAGGAAGGTGAAAATGATCTTCATCCATTCATTCATTTACTCAAAAATACACATTTTTTAAATCACGAATGAGTTATTGCATTTATTCTACATTAATTAATTCTAATTCCACTCCCATTAAGAAAGTTTATGAGTAAAATTGAAAGTATATGAAGGCAACTCAGGATGCCTAGGGAATATGTACTGTTTTCCTTTATGTTAGAAATTACTTACATACTGAAAAATAAAGACAGCTTTGTTTTCATATCACGGAAAATAGTGTAACTATCTTTGTGATTTGATAACACATTTTATATCTTCACAATGTGATAACATATTCCATGCTTTTTACAAATATCTGTTTGAAGCCCTAGTCTTAAAATGCTGTTACGTGTAGTTTCAACGCTGTAGCAAACCCACTTAGAAAAATTCCCTGCCATCGCTTCTGCCGTAACTGTCAGTATTACTTAGCTCCCGTTTTCTGTGATATGATTAAGTCACATTAAATCTCTTCCATGTCTCTTACATAATTATTCACGGCATTGCTGTTATGTCTCTAACCCACATGCGTATGAGGTCACATAACAATTCACAAGACTGTCAAAAGAAAAGTGAATCAAAAGGACATTACTGTAACAGTTTAATCATTCAAAACTGAATGGTGCGAGCTTCAGACAGGCGAATCAGCTGCCTTTTCAGAATTATTTTCCCCGTGTATTAAATTCCTGATTTTCTTTATCCTGGGCCGTGATCTTCAAGTTCTTACAATATCTTTGTTAAAATTTTCATATACAACATTAATAAAAGCCAACATATCAGAAATAACCATTTGTAACAGTTCATTTGTTGGCTGATATTAACTAGAATGCTTTCAGCTGCAAATAAAAACTGACTTAAGCTGGCTCAGGTGAGCAAATGTATCAGCTCACATACCTAGAATTCCAGAGGAAGGCATAGCATCAGTTTGGAAGAAGCCACTCACTCCAGTCTTATTTCTCTGTAATTCCTACCACTAAGTCCTCCACTGTGAATTACTCTCACCATTAGATTAACTTTGCACGGTGGAAAAAAAGCTGTGTCAGTTCTGAGTTCTGGTCTGCACCTCCGTGATGACCAGAGAAAGAGAAATATTCCTGTCAAGTGGGTCTTCCTTAAGAGCAAGGGAATTTATTTTCCTGATGCACTTAGCAAACCTTTCCCCATGTCTCATTGGCACAAACTGAGTCACATCACAGGCCAATTTGTGAAGCCATCAATGGCAAAGGAAAGGATCATCTTACAGCAGTGGCATGATCCCCAGAACTGAATGAAGTCTGCAGGGTGGAAAGGGCAAAGGGTGTATTAACAAAAGGGGGCGGGGGAAGCACTGTTAGGAAGGAAAAAGGAGGGGATGGACTTTGTGGCAGACTAACAAGGTCTAGCACTGGGCATTAGTTTTCCTTCATGTGTTTTCATGGCTTGATAGCCCGCTTCTTTTCAGTATTGAATAACATTCCATTGCCTGAAGGTACCACGGTTTATCCATTCACCTGCTGAGGGCCATCTTATTTGCTTCCAAGTTTTGGTAACCATGAACAAAGCTGCTATAAATATCCCTGTTCAGGTTTTCATCAGGCATACATTTTCAATGCCACCCGCAATGTCCAGGCATTTCCAACCCCAACAATCCCTTAGAGCCACAATTGTCACAAAGATGTGCTCCAGGCTTGTCCTCCAGGCGGAGCTTCTCAGGGGCATGAAGAGTTCCCTAAATAAAAAGAGAAATGTTTTAGAAACAAAGATTAGTAGTTAGTATTTTATAAGAGAGTTTTGATAAAATTTTTACACATGTTTAATATGGACTTCTTAACGCAAACTCTTGAAATATTGCAAAAAGGCAATTTGAAGAATATTATTGATTAGTTTTCACTGTTCAATGAATCAAAAGTGAAGGTCCCAAAGCCAAATGAAAGTGACAAAGTGGGACGATTTTCCAGAAATTACATGCTCATATACAATGCACATATTTTAGAGGGAACACCCTCAGAGAAGGCTGGGTGAGCAAACACAAGAGCCTTACCCTCAGAGGCCTGGACCCTGAGCTCCCCTGGGGGAGGCAAGGGCGTGACACCTGCAGCTCTGAGAGTCAGATGGTTAATTCCAAATCGTAAATTCCACTGAGGGCTTACAGTCCAATATGGGCTGAAACAATCGTTTTAAAATAAGTATGCTTAAAATAAATTCCATTTTTAAGAACAGTTTTAGAAATTTAATTTTAATCAGATGAATTATGTTCAATGTAAGTATTTTTATTGTAGCATTCATGCTATTTTACATTATTTTTATTGTAAGATAAAGAGAAGAATGTCTATGGGAAAAGAAGTATTTCAGGAAGCCCTGACAACTGGTCATCTCAAAGTCACTATGGACAATGTACAAGGGCGATCCCAGAGAGAAAGGTGAGCTTGGGAGAAAGGATTGAGCAAAGGGAACCGACTCACCTCTACATAATAATGTAAAATACAAACTGCACAATGACAGAAGCAGCCTGGCAGATGAAAATAGCTTTCTTTCTCCTTAATTTCATTACTTAATTTCCCCCAGAATGGAGTATAAATAATACATTCATAAATGTAGGAAGAAGAATCTGTGGTGGTAGCCACAAGTTACTAAAGTTAGACTCGTTTGTTTAGTCTGAGATTGCTGAAACCTGACCGTTAGAGAGGGGTGTTTCCTGGTTGCGCAAAAATGGGTTTATTCTTAAAGTAAAACCATTGAAGAAATGACCATTCCAGAAAAAAGTTTCCTGGGTATATATAGGAGAAGTTGCAATACATTTTTTAATGCAGTGTTACCAAAAATCTACCAGTTGAGTAAAATTTAAAGTTCTAGTGTGACTAGTTAAAGCTAGAACTTTTAAAGTCTAGTGAGAGTTTAAAGTTAATACTTACAACTGACCAACTTTTCTGCCTTCTTCCAAACTTCACTCCAAATTCCTTCTCAGAGAAACTCTTCCTGTTTAAATGAAAACATAGCTTATATTTTCCTCAGAAAGGTAGCCCAAAAAGAAGAGAAAATGAAAGAACCCTGTATAATTATATCACCTTGCTTGACTTCCATTGATAAACTTTATGGGAAAAACATGACGTCCTAACACCAATATTCAAGCATAACTGCAATGTCCTACCTTTTCTTAGAATCTAAATCAAGTCTTTCAACTGTATAGACATGATTTAAAATAAATTCTTCTTCATTAACACTCTCCAAAGCTCTGTATTAAAAACTCTGTATTAGAAGTAGCTGCAGCCACTTCTTCCTGTCTTAAAGACCCCATTTATATTCCCCGGAATCTGGCAGATAATCAATAGCTGTGAAACAATATCTGTAAGAGATGTCGGAGCCCATCCTCATAAAGGTATAAAGGTGTCTGAGGTAGCCAAGGCCTCTTTACACTCTGAGCATATAATCCCCTATCCTATACTAAGATTGGACCCCAAATCAGATGATAACTCTTGGTTTTCCAACCTCACTGAAGCATGGGTATAATAAATAAGCCCTTTAGGCCTCCTGATACCATGGAAGGGCAGATCCTTCCTGATAGTGGTAGAAAAATCTTCACTCTGCTCCAGAATGTCAAGACACCATAAAGTCTCCTAGTTCCTCGCACCACATGCAACTCTTAGTTCAATTCTACAGAAGAAATCTATGTTCCTAGTCATTTATACAGCAATTGTTCATTGTGCACCTGTTACATCTAGGCATTGTGCTAGGTAATAGAGACACAAAGGAGAAAAAGTCAGAAAAGGCCTCTAATGTCACAAAGACCAGAAAAATGTGAGAACAGATAATAGATAAGTAAACAAAAAAGACAATTTCAGAAAAATAACTGCTTTAAAGGAGGTAAAACAGGGTAATTAGTACTTTGAATGTAATGTGGGATTTACTTTAAATAGAGGGGTTGGGAAGGCCACTCTGAGTAGGTGACATGGCTGAGGTGGAATGCGAGGAGCCCAGGTATGAACCTTCTCCCAATTAAAAGGGAAGGAAGGGCAAGGTAAGGCTCCACAAGACCCTAGCCCAGCCCCTAGGCCTTCTCTGGGGCCTCTGCCTCCCAGACACCAGATCTCATGAACGCTGACTCTCTAACCTGCCCACACCTGTTCCACCCACACACCCCGCCCTCGTTGAGTGCAAGCCCTAAGGATTCGCAGCTGTGTCGCAAGAGTCATCACCCCAGGTGCAACCTTCTGCTGATGATCAACGCTCCAAGAATCACATTAGCTTTATCCTACTAGCTGATATACAAATGGTCTTTGGGTGTCTTCCCAGTCAGGAGTTAGACCCGTGCTCAAATCACACAGGAAGACGCTGAGGCAAGAAATGGGGAGAAACTGGTGTTTACCCGTACTTTGGAATTTGCTCCTTTGGCCACATTCATGTTGATGGAGTATGAGACACTTATAATAAATACTTTCTTTTGTTGTTTAAGTAAACTAGTTTGAGTTGCTCTCTGTTGCTTATAATCAAAGAATATGAATCATAATACTCTCTCTACATTTCCCAGCACCCACCATGCCAGTATTTCTACTTAATTCCAGTTCTGAGCCATGTACCCAGTGATTTAATATAATGATGAGGGACCACACTTGGTCAGCTGTCTTATACATTTTCTTCCTGAAGTTTCACTAGACAGTCTGTCATTTCTTAAATGATAGTGCCTTACACCGTTTCCAAATATAATACTGGAAGCCTCTAGCTCTCAAATTGCCCAGATGCTGTTTATGTCATGCCTTCCGTCTGATGGCTGTGCCCTTTGATAGTAATGTGTTCATTTTCCTGGTTCTCTCATGTTTGTACTAGTGTTTTTTCTTAATATTCACTTTGACATTAGTCTTTTCTTTCCTTTAAGTATTTTAAGAAACTTTCTCATAATATTTGCCTTGATATCATCAAACATTTCTCATTGGGCGCTGTTGGAGCAAATTATCCATGCTCTGTTGTTTGATCAGCAATAAGGTATAAAAGAAATGTTACATTTTCCTTCCCACTTGTGAATTTAGTACAGTGTATTTGGTGGGTATTACAGACGACATCAATTTTAACCTCAAGTACGAGTATATGATGAAAGCCTGTCGGGAACAGATGCTGAACTTTGCAGGAAAAGAGGCACTGAAAACTATTCCGCAGAAAATAACTGAGCAGCTGTTCCTGGTAAGAAAAACCTTTCCTGAGAACACAAGTCCTGTTTTCATAACAGCCACCATCATTCCTTCTCATAAGGAACAAGTTCACTAGAAGAAAAGTAGTTAGAAACAAATATTTGTTGTGAAGATTCAGACTTTAAAGTCACTTTCTGTCCTAATAAGAACAAATGATTCTTAGTTACCATCCTAAGATGATTGAAATAATCCATCTATATTTGATTTAATTATTCCAGTAAGTATTTTTAATTAAAAAAATAAACAAATCACATTTACACAAATGATATCTAATAAAAACTCTATTTCGAGTGTATAAAAAAGACATTGGAGATGTGATGTGTTCATACTTCAGTGCTCAAAGCCCAAAATGGGTGTGCAATGGAATAAGCTAGCAAATTGGCAATCCCATTTACATATATAAATAATATTTATTAAATCATTAGACCAGTCGATTAGTCATTTACCACATTCTCTCTTAAATACACGGGGCTGATACCTTGGCAGCCATTTTTTCAAGTGGCAATTAAAAATAAACAGTCAAAATATTTAGTACACAGATGATAAAACATGCCATGGACAAAAATAAACCAAGGGAAGGGTCTAGTCATCTTTAATACATCTTTTCCACAGAGGAACATTCATGTCCTAGTTCAAATGTGAATATCATTTTGTTTTACAAAGATTTTAGAGAAACCTCATCAGCATCTATGAGTTTAGGATTTAATAGAATGCATAGCTGGAAACTTAAAAAAATGTGAAGAGAAACACAATTTTATAAGGCTTTAAAAACAGTCCCTACAAATAAAGAAGTTTCCCCAAATTCTAGAGACTATCACTTAGTTAGCAAAAAGATCATCCTCCACATTCATCTCCATCAATGCCATACCCCATCCCAACAAATGGCACACCACACACACAAACATCTATAAAAGCAAACAAATTTCAAGTACTATAATCATTCACCAGAAAGTATGAAGAAAACGGTCTGAGAACTTTACCCTTTGTCTTACTTCCTGCACTAACACATTTCTTGCACAAAGTCTGCTATGACCCACTGCAGTTTACAGAGCGGCTCTAACCCAAGCTGTGACTACAGGTCACCTTGCCTCACACTGCAGTTATGTGTTCACTTCTTATGCTGACAGACTTCCAGGTCCTTAAAGAAATAAGTATTTATTGAAAGTATTTATATTCTAAGGTATTTAACAACTTTTCAGTGACTTGTTCAGTATGACTTATCCAAGAATATAGCCTTTGTTACTTTAGAACAGAGTAGTTATTACAGTTGCACTATAGCCTAAGATGAAAACATTTAGGGCGACGTTGTAGTAGCTCTCAGCAAAGAACATCCATTCTGAAATCCAAAAAGCTAAGTTCAACTATAAGGATACAGCATTTTCTTAAGTTATCCTCCAGGCTTGACCCAGCCTCAAAGATGGAGAGATTATTCATGCTGACTCAGCCCCGGAGTGGCAGCAAAGGAGCTAAAAGGTGGGTACAGATGGAATTTAAATCTGGAACACTGTAAGAGAGAAGATTAGAAAGAGTTATTTTAGGGCATGGAGTCCATATGGAGATCACATTGGAGATTTGGGTAAGGGCTGCCTCCTCACATCCTGCAGAGTAAAGCACATAATTGGAATATTTTCTCAATAGCGATCAAAGAACTGTCCTAAACATTCTGTCTTTCAGCCAGCCCCACTACTGGCCAGGCACGCACATTTATTTACAAGGCAGTTGCTCAAATGAAAAAGGGGAAAACTCACCGTTTTCCGAAACTTTTAACTTAAACTAATGGACTAAAGGTCACCTATGATGCAATGCCCATACTAATGTCCTTTTAAATGGCAAAAATAAACTAGCTTTCCCAAAGATTTCAAATGTAAACAGAAAAAATTAATGAAAGTGTCCAACTTTTTCAGATTAGAGTTTTGTCTCCTTTACGAATGATTTTTCTACAGCCTTTTGTTTGAAAACAGTCAGGTTGAAAACGGTTCCAGAATTTCCTCTTGATCTTATTGAAGATGGGGGCAAGCAAATGAAGGATGAGATCCTGCGGCCACAACTCTTCTTCATTGTCCGGTAGCTCATGTACGTAACTCATGGCAGGTTCATCCACAAATAGAAATGCTCTCCAAAGAAAGGACAACCTCTCAAAACGTGTAACACAGATGGACATATATTTTGTTCAGCTCAAGGCCTGGTACAAGCTAACTTTTTAGGGTCAAAAATTAAAATGGTGCAAGACAAGTATTGAGGATCACATCACAGATATAAATATATACATTTATAAGCATCAAATTGTCAGAAACTTGCCAAGAGGAAACAAATATAACACACAGAAAAAATCTTGCCAAAAAAATGTGAACGAAGTTGAAAGATCTGCAGACCCATAACATCTTTTGACAGTAGCACTAAATATACCCTGAGGTGGCATGTAAACTCAAAAGTTAACCTCATCTGATGGGTCATTTTCTAAGATGTGACTTAAGAGTATTTTAAAAGGAAACACAAAACAGATATGAACATTACTTGGAATGGTTGTCAAAACTCAGATTTAGAATCTGTACTAAAACCATACATAAAGGGTAAATAAAAAACTGATGGCTTGAATGCATAGATTTTTTTTTAATCGCTCTTTTTACCCCTATAGAATATACAAAAATGGCAGCAAGTAAATGCTTTTTAATTAAAATAGTGCTAGTTTGGTAAAAACACTTATGGAGAAAAAAAATTCTGGAAATTTTAAGTGGGATCCAAACTACTGAGCTGTTTTCTTAATGGGTTTCTTCATCCATAGGTATCACACAAATAAGTTTTTTTCTTGAGGGACCCAATTATCCAGATATGTTTTTCACAACCTGACCGGCTTGTCAGAACAACAAAAGCATTGCTAAAGCTCTGGAGAGCTTAACAATTTTCTCCATGATTGCCCAGATTCAACTGGATTTTAGAGATGGTAACAGCATGCTTATAATTGAGAATTAGTTTTATGATTTCAGTTAAGACTGAACAAATTTTTCTCAAAATTGATTTTGAACTTGAGAAAAATGTGCATCACAAGAAGAAAATTAGAATGAAGTGAGAAGTTTTAAAATGGTTCTGTACCTTTTAATTTACATTTTTGTTGTGGTTACCATTAAAGATGAGTTAAATCTACTTTTTTAGTTTTAAGCACTGCCTCATGCATTTACTTTGTTTACTATTTGTTTTTAATAGTCACCACTCCACCATGATAAGTATAAAAAGCACATCCTTTTTAAATAAATGTTAAGAAAATAAAATAGGTAAGAGAACCTCAAATATTGGTGATATAGACAGACAGACACTATGAAAGATTCCTAAGTGGGGGGAGGTGGACTGAGAATTAGAATATGCAGTGCAAGAAGACCCAAAATGGGCCCTGGCCAGTGTGGCTCAGTTGGTTGGAGCATCATCCTGTAAAATGAAAGGTTGCCAGTTCAAAACCCGGTCAGGGCACATGCCTAGATTTCAGGTTTGATCCCTAGTCCGAGTGCGTACAGGAGGCAATGGATCGATGTCTCTCTCTCTCTCCTTCTCTCTCTCCCTCTCTCTCTCTCCACCCCCTTCCCTCCCTTTTTCCTTTCCTTTTTCTCTAAAAGCAATGAAAAAATGTCCTCTGATGAGGATTAAAAAAAGAAGGAGGAGAAGACCCAAAGTAGGGCAGGAGACCAGTTTCCATGAGAAGTGTTGCCACCAACTGCCTCCACTACAGCCTTGTAGTGACATGAATCACTCCCAGTCTAATTTGTCACGTATCAGATGAAGAAACCAAATTCAGTGTATGATTTTTAGACAGTGTTTTCAGAGTAATAGGGCTCTGAGGGAGTGCCTCCTTTGGGGCCACCCAAAAGCCACCCAGTCCAGGCGATGGCTACGGAAGTCAGAGTGGGTCAGCAGGTGTCTGCCTGTGAATTGGGAATTCACAAGGGATTTTGTTAGCAAATAGCTTTCCTCTGTAATTTCAAAAACTACTGGACTAAACCGCTAACATTACTTTTGGCCCCAAAATCTAAAAAGAGAGAATTAGTTGTGGGTTTTTAAAGGTCTCTGATGTAATCCCTTGAGGTTATATTCAATGACCTCTACTAAAGAGTAACACACCCTTTTCTTTCTAAGGCTGTCTGGTCTTGTGGTAAGTGTTGTCTGCACTGCAGGAGCTGCCTATGTGCTGACGTTCCTTCACACAGGCGGCATTCCTGCATAGAGAACGTGCTCTGAGGGCCATGCAGGCATCTCCTCGGCTGCAGAGCAGGCCTCCCAGAGAAGCTCCAAGTGAGCACTGTCCTAGCTGACAGAATTCGCAGGTCCCAGCCGACCAGGCTGACACTGGAGATAAAGAGCCAAAGCATTATGAGCAGTTACCGTAACAAAAGAACAGAATACTCCATGCACAAATTGGGGCAAAAGACAGAAGAGATGGGGATCAACAAGAAAAATAGAAAGCTTTCAATTTTAAAACTGGATCCAGACATTTAAAATAAGTTTATAAGGCAGCAACAGGGAAGTCAAGATGACTGAGGAAATGCTGTGCGTTGGAAGGCCTCCTGTGCCATTTATTTACCCGAACTGAACGTCTAACTAGCCCTCGATGCTCTGAAGACCCAGTCAGCATCAGGAACCTTTATGAAAATCATCTGTGTTCGAGGAACATAAAAGAAATAGCTTGACTTCGTGGTATTTGTGTTTGGAGACAGCAGTGCTGGTTATCACGTGGCCTCTGGTGACATAAGCTGGCCCCTCTGATACAGCCTGTTGGGAGCATCCTACAAACTTAGGTCGGGTGAGATACAGAAACTCCTTGAAATGTTAAAAAATGTCCAGGCTGCATTGGTGCCTGGATCATCGGTTTATCATTGCTTAACAAAATACTCCAAAACTTAATGACCTAAATATGTAAGCTTAAATGAACTACATTTTTATTTGCTCACAATTCAGAGTCCCCAGTTTAGACTGGGCTCAGCTGGGCAGTTCTTCTGTGGCTTTTTCCAAGCCACCTCCATGGCTGCAGGTATTAATTGACTCAGCTGAGGCAGGATGGTCTACGATGGCCTCATGGACATAACTGGCAGTGAGCACTGCCTGTCAGCTGGGCCACATGTCTCCAGGTACACTCAGGCTCCTTCAAAGGGCAGTGTCAGGAGGGCAAGGGCAAACACTGCAAGCCTCTCAAGGTCTAGGTCACAGTCACACCATTCTGCCACGTTTTATCAGCCAAAGCAACTAAGAAAGCCAGTTCCAGACATAGGAAGTGGGGAAATAAAACCTACCTTTCAATGGAAGGAGAAAAGTCCTGTGGTAAAGGGGCTTGTACACAAGATGGGAGGAATTATTGGGCATCTTTAAAAACGATCTTAGCTTTTAAAATTGCCATCTTTAACACATTTTTTCTCACTCAATCTAGAGTGCTAGCTCCCAAGAAAGAAAGCTGGCCTTTAAAGAAAATGTGCTGAGCCTAAGTAACTTTGGAAAATAATATTTTGACTGGAAACTGTAAGACTAAAGACAGAGAAAATGTACATAAAACACGGTGCTTAGATTGATACAGTTGTTTCCCGTGGGGGATGGCTTCACAATTCTGACACTGCTGCACGTGTCCACTGAGACGTGACAAGTGAAGGCACGGTGGCCCGTGGGAGCCAGGTTTCTCACTGTTAGCGAAAGGGCTGCAGACACAGGGCGAAGGCTAAAACAAACCTTGTGGCCCTGGATTAGATTTGGAGACATCGGTATAGTATTTAGTCCAGTTATAGATAGGCATGTATACAAAAGTGTACGTGTATTTAGTTCAGTTATAGATAGGCATGTATACATGTGTACGTGTATTTAGTTCACAGATAGGCATGTATACACATGTGTACGTGTATTTAGTTCAGTTATAGATAGGCATGTATACACGCGTGTACGTGTATTTAGTTCAGTTATAGATAGGCATGTATACACATGTGTATGTGTATTTAGTTCAGTTATAGATAGGCATGTATACAAATGTGTACATGTATTTAGTTCAGTTATAGATAGGCATGTATACACATGTGTACATGTATGTTAATACACATACATGTTTTCCTAGCTGTGCCACTGAGGGGCTTGGGAGCGATGACACGACAACAGCAAAAAGGACACCAAGGGCCCACGTCTTGCTTTCTGCACCGTCCCCCATGCAGGAACCAGTGCTCTTCGGAGAAATGGCCGGTTCTAGGGCTGGGGCGGGTAATGCGCATTTACAAAGTGAATCTAGAGGATTCTGTAGTGGCAGAAAGTAAAGACATGTTAAAAAAACAATAGTGTGGGCATGTCAAAAGGACACAGGAGCCAACTTAAAGAGCTCCCAATGGCCAAGGCTGGAACAATTCAAGCAAAAAATGAAATTATGGTATTGGGTTCTAACCCAAAGTATAAAATAACTATCCATGAGTCTGTACTTATATAAATAAATGGGGGAGAAGAGACAAATCTCCTTAACAAAAGAACTCCAAATAATTTCTATGGTTACTCCCCCTCCAAAGGACTCAGCTTAACTCCCCACCTGGTAAGCATGGGCTGTGCCTAATGACTCCCTTCCAAAGAGTAGACTAGGGAAGGGGAAAATATAACTTCACAGTGGAAAAGCCTGACAAGTGCCACCGCAGGCAGGGGACCAAGGTTTACTTCATCAGTGATTAAGTCACACTGGTAACATGAACCCTTGGTATGACATGATGAGAGTGGCATTTCACCTGTGTGGCCATCCTTCCAAAATCCCAAAACTCACGTTCAACCATGAGAAAAACATCAGGCTGTATCACTCAAAAATGTCCAGGTTATTAAAATCCAGGAAAGTTTGGGAAGTTGTCATTGACTAGAGGGGCCTTGGGAGACATGAAGACTAAATGTAAATGTGATATTGTGGAACAGAAAAAGGACATCAGGAAAAAATTACTGAAATCTGAATACAGTATGGAGTTTACTCAATAATGTACCGATGCTGGTACTAGGTTGTGAAAAACTCACCATTGTAATGAAAGATGTTAACACTGAGGAGACAGAGTGAGAATTTATCAGGACCTCTCTGTAACTTTGCAACCTTTCTGTAACTCTCAAAATCCTTAAAAGCAAATCTGGCAACCAACTCTTAGGGAATTCTGGTTTCCTATCTCTGGTTTAAACCTTACCTCCATCTGCTTTTCCAGCTTCCCATTCTGTAACCTTGAAGTCTCCTAATCTGCCTAGCCCTTTGGATTGAATAAGTCTGGATGACCCATTGACCTTCAAGTGAGTTACATAAATTTCTATTAAAATACACATGTACCCACATATACATATATACATATAAGTGCATTTGAAATGCACAAACCCAGACATATATGCATATAGACACATGTATAATTATGCTGCAGAGACCCAAAATGAAAATAAATATGCCAAAAGTATAAGTCCTCTGCACAGCCTATTGGGATTTTCTGACATAAGAACAAAGTGCTATTCAGAAACCTACTTTCTTCACAAAATGTATTCATGAAGCTTAAGCTAAAAGTCTCCACATAGGTGTAGACTCCCTTTGAAGTATCTGAATCTCTCTCTCTGTTTTTATTAAAGATAGCCCCTAAATTTTGCAAACATCAGGCCCCATAAAACCTAGACTCACCTGCTTCCAGAAGGTATCATAGTATTTCCCTGCAAAAATAAACGATCCATTTTTAGGTTTTTAAGATTTTATTTCTTTATTTTTTAGAGAGAGGGGAAGGGAGAGAGAAAGAGAGGGGGAGAAACATTGTGTGAGAGATACATTCATCGGGTGCCTTTCGCACAGCCCCACTGGGGACCTGGCCCACAACCCAGGCATGTGCCCTGGCCAGGAATCGAACTGGTGACCTTTCAGTTCACAGGCCAGTGTTCAATCCACTGACCTACACGGCCAGGGCTGGACCATCCTTATTTAAATAAATCCCTTAAACAGATTCTTCAGAATATGACCCAGTATTTAAGCAAGGGTGCTGAGTTAGCATCCCCCCAAAAGTCTTTCTCTGTGCCCTGAAGCCTGACACTCAATCCAGGCTCCTCACCAGTGCTCCTTTCCCCACTCCTAGGGGCCTCTAATGCTCTTGACGGGAGAATTACAAGCACATTTGAGACAACAGAAAACAAGTGCAGGTTCTTGAGAAGGAAATCAGTAAGAGGAAGCTGTGTATTGGAGAAGCTTATGACAATCATTTTATCCAAAAATTGGAATGGCATTAGGGCTCTGTGCAAATGTGAGTCTTAGAGCAACTAGAAAGAAAAGCAGCTGTAACAGGTCCGAGACCCCCTGCAGTGGCAGTTGCAAGTCCTAGGGCCAAAGACACCTTGATATGGCTCTTACAATCTTTGAAACAAATAAATAGGAAATAGAGAGCGGGTCTGCTGAGAGGGCACGGGTAGGGTATGTCGGTGGGCACACTTCAGAAAGGCACCCTCTTACACTTCCTTCTTCTTTCCTCCTGTGACAATAGGAGGCCTCCTTATAAGTCCAGACAGGACTTTGACATTGAAGTATGCAGAAAGTAGACACAGGAGGACTTTAGAGGACAGCAAATTCCAACCAGCAGCATTATGGGTGGTTTAAGAGTTTGGGATTGAAGCTTCTATGCCACTGACTGGACACTAGACACACAGAAGGAGTGGCCACAACAGAAGAATGGCCGATCCCAGGAAGGGCCAGGCAAACCTGCAAGGAAAAGAGGGCTCTGACCATAGCCAGGAAAGAGCAGTGGTCGAAAAAAGAGTCGCACTGATGAACCATGTAGGGTCAACACGGCACAATGCACTGTAGACCCCAAAGGGCTGGGGGGGGAAGCATCTAGAAGCAGAACTCTATGTCAACTCCTGTCATCCTTGCTGTTTATACTAGCTCTGTGTCCCTGGGCAAGGCACTTAACCTCCAGGGCAATAGTTTACTATACAACATCTGTCCAGAAAAAGTCCAGCCATTGTTAATATAATGAGAAGTTTACGCGACATTGATGTAATGTGGCAGCCAAGGACAGTGAACTGGAATGCACATGCGTGAACAACGACTTCACTGTACTAGTCAGTGGGGGTGGTAGACACCATTGAGTGAGCATGTGCACTGTGTGGCCATTGCATTCAAAATGACTGAGCAAGGAGAGCAATGAATGTGCATCAAATTTTGCAAATTAACCTTGAACATTTCTCCACAGAAACTATTCAGATGATTCATTCAGAAAGCCACAGATATGGACAACTGGTGATTGACAGCTTCATCACGACAATGCACCCGTTCATGCATATCTTGTGCAGAGATTTTTTGTGAAACATCAAATCACTCAGGTGACTCAGTCACCCCTACAGCCCACGTTTGGCACCCCGTGACTTCTTGCTTTTCCAAAAACTAAAATCACCTTTGAAAGGGAAGAGATTTCAGATTGTTGATGAGATTCAGGAAAATACGACGGGGCAGCTGATGGAGAGTGGGAGAACTGTGTGAGGTACCAAGGGTCCTAATTTGAAGGGGACTGAGGCATCATTGTTCTATGTACAATGTTTCTTGTATCTTCTTCAATAAATGTATCTATTTTTCATAGTACATGGCTGGATACCTTCTGGACAGCTCTCATCTGTAAAATGGAAATAGCATACCAACCTTGCTTTAAAGATTACATATACACTCATGTGCCATACAAGATTTTGTCAACAATGGAATGCATATACCATGGAGGTCCCATAAAATTATAATGGAGCTGAAAAATTCCAACCGTCTGGCAACATGACAGTGGTCCTAACATCATAGCTGCGGTAACACCGTAGCAGAACGCATTACTGCCCCATTTGGGGTCATGCTGGTGCAAACAGGCCTACTGCGCTGCCAGGCAGATAAAAGTGTAACACATACAATTACATACACTACATAATGCTTGATAATGGTAACAGACTATGTTACTGGTTTATATGGTTACTATACTATGCTTTTTATTGTTATTTTAGAGTGCACTCTATTACAAAAAAGTTTGCTATGAAACAGCACGCTATGTTACACTGGCGAAGCTGCATGCATCTGGTGCTTACTGCGGCTCTTCTGCTCTCGTGTTGTTTGGGACGGTAGCATGTGTACAGCACAGGCTTGTAGCCTGAAGCAATAGGCTAGAGGCTATAGCACACAGCCTAGGTGTACAATAGGCTGGGCCATGTATGTGTGTGTACACACCATGATATGTGCACAATGTTGCAATCGCTTAACCGTGAACGTATCACCATCATTAAGCATCCCGTAACAGTAATGCCTGTTACTTAATGTGTGTACATGATGTGTGCTGGTATTTTAAGTGGTATTAACAGATTTATTGTTCCTTCTCTCCCCTTGTCTCCTCATATCAGCTTTTTTCCTTCCCAAGTCCCAGGTCATCCATGTGGTTCCTCGGAAAGGGTAACTTTTTCATTAACTGTGGGCACAGTCTTACTCCTTGGATTTATTTACTACAACTAATCTCATTGTTGTAAAGAACCTCTGGTAGCTCCTGCACCTGAAAGACATGAACTGCACGGATACTGTTGAAGATGCTCGCTCCTAGTTCACTCATAGTCATTACTGCTCCCTTACCAGTTCAGGAACAAAGAACAACTCTCTACACATCTCTGCTCACCTAGTGTCAATCAGATGTTAGGGCTAAAAGATACGTGACAGTTTGGAGGTTTCTGAAAAAGTTAAACATAGAGTTCTTACGTAATCCAGTAATTCTACTCCTAGGTATATACCTCAAAGAACTGAAAACAGGGACTCAAACACATGCCTGTATGCCAATGTTCATTTCAGCATTATTCACAACAACGAAGACATGGAAACAATTCAAGTATCCATCCACAGATGAGTGGATGAACAAATACAGCATATACATGCAATGGAGTACTATTCAGCCTTTATAAGAAATAAAATTGATACATGCTACAGCATGGATGAACTTGAAAACAATTATGCTAAGTGAAAGAAGCCAGTCACAAAAGGGGAGCTGTTGCATGATTTCACGTATATCAAAACAGGCAAATTTAGAGAGACAGAAAGTAAGTTAGAAATTACCGTGGCCTTGGAATGAGGTGGGGAGCTATTGCCTAACGGGTATGCTTTGTCTGGGGCGACGACCAAGGTTGGAAGTGGACAGTGGGGACGGCTGCACAAGGCCGTCAGTGCGACGGATGCTGCTGAACTGTACACATAAAATCATCAGATGACTATTGGTATATATTTTACCACGAAGAGAAAGAAAAAAAAGATGTATCATGACACACTAAAAAAAGGTCTAATTCATCAATTATAACAAAGACTTCTTCACATTTTAGCAGGTCCAAAATCAACATCTGTTTTACCATCAGCGGTGTCTTAGGTTTGCGGACCGCCAGGGAGTCGTGAAGTGGGGCCGGTGGCTGCACATTCACATTCAGCTTTCATTCCCATCACTGCTAAAAAGGTGCTACCCCTGAACACTTCACGCAATACACTGTTCAAAAACCATCGAGGGAGGAAATTACAGGTGCTATTTTGTTGTTTGTTTGAAAACGTGTCAGACCCACTGCTAAGTACAGACAGTGTCAGCATCAAACACAGAACGGGCGCCTATGGCTTGGAGAGAATTCCGCGGCAGTATCAAAGCACGCGTGGAGCACTGTGGCCACACCGATGTTCTTGATGACACACAGGATGGTGCACAGTGTGGAGAAACATGGACAGGGAGGTGCTGAACAGAGTCGTCAGCCAGCCGAGGGCGGGTGACCTCTGAATTTGAAATGTTTTGCAAATACCTTAGCCCATCTCTTTTGCTTGTTTTCCCTTTTAACTATACACACACAAAGTCTCAGCAAGCTCTTTGAATACACATGAAATAAAAATTTTAAGTGGTAAGATTCATTGTGACATGACTCATTGGGACATTAAGCCTCCCTCCCCTTGAGAGTATATAAAATATGTTACAAGCAATGGCATCTTATTTAATCAATACAGT
Source organism: Macrotus californicus (assembly GCA_007922815.1). Taxonomy (NCBI): domain Eukaryota; kingdom Metazoa; phylum Chordata; class Mammalia; order Chiroptera; family Phyllostomidae; genus Macrotus; species Macrotus californicus. Next base: position 2,769 of record VMDR010009938.1, on the reverse strand, counting down.
AATTGCAACAAATAACCAAAATTAATACCCCTAATAAAAGGAAGCACTCCCACAAAGCAATAGAAACACATGAACAAACCAGCTTTTAAAAATGAGTGAAGGAAAAGAGCAGTTCACAAGTTAAGTGGCCGTGAACTTGTTGGGTAGGTGGTCTGCCTCACTCAGGCTAGAGCTGGGTGTCTGCTGGCAAAAGACGGACTTCATGCTCCTGTTCCAGGCGGCACCCAGCATCTGCCTCGTCCCCCACCCCGTGACGACTCTAACCGGTGGGCTTGGGAAACACACTTCAACCCACACAGTCCAGCCACTTTCTCTTTCCTTTTGGGATGTAACTGTCTTACAAACACAAATTCTCTGCTTTTCCGTATGTTTTCTGAAGAGAGACTGCCAATGGCAGACCTATAGTCTTCCAACTCTGCCTGCAGTAAAACTGGGAAAGATTAACTATAGAACACAATATTTGGAAAACCACTGTTACCATGGATATAGGCCATACTGTCCAACAGCTTTATCAAGAGGTCTCCATCTTCTTGATTCCTGCATCTGACTCTTCATTCATTCTAAATTAGGCAGAAAGGTAAGGAAGTGGGATTAATTTTCTCAAGTCTCCTCATTTTTAAGCAGCTGCAAATAAAAATGAGGAAAATAGCATTTTGCACATTTTATTGGTGAAAATGAAAATAAACAAACAATAGTGTTCACAGGCAGCAAGAAGCCCAATTTTACTGTTTGGGGGACTATATATTGGTAAAGGTCTTGGAGAATTTAGACTTTGAGAGCTGGTCTGGAGGTTCTAGCAGGGGAGCACAGCTACTCGTGTGCCCTTGACCGAGGACCGGCCCTCTCCTCTAGTTGGGAAGGTTGTCCTCTTCGACTGAGCGCACAGCTTTGGGAGCGACACGCATGGACCGATGAGGGAGGAAGGTGACACCCGCCTAGCCAGCCAGATCAGCTGAAACAACCCTGGCGATCAATGGGGTGACAGATGTCGCAGCCAGATCGCCCTCACATCCAGGTCTTGGAGGATTTGGAAACAGTATTTATGTATTTAAATATGCATGCCTTTAACCTGACAATTTCACTTCCTACACAAGTACTCAAACATGTAGAGGGTTATTTCCAAAATATATTCCTAACAGCAGTGTTTAATAGTGAAAAATTGGACATGATTAATCATACGCATAAGTTGGCACAGGGGTTGGTCAAACTGTGACTCACGGGCCAAACCTGGCCTGTTTTTGCAAATAAAGTCTATTGGAACACAGCCGTGCTCGTAAGTTATGTATTGCCTATGGCTGCTTCTGTGTTATTAAATGTTAGAGTTCAGTAATTGCAAGATGACCACATGGCCTGCGAAGTCTACAACGTTTACTATCTGGCCTTTAAAGAAACTGCTTGCCAGCCCAATTCAGAAGAATGAAGCAGATGTACTTAGACTGACAGTTCTGAGGCTCTACCAAGAAAAACAAAATCCAAATGACGACTTAGTATAATTCCTATTATGTGGTTACTGCGATCTTCATTATATACAAAACACTATGCTTACATAAATGCATTCCAACACAAACAGGTTAACAGCAGTTACTCATCTGAGGAAGAGCTGGAGCAGGGGGAAAGGGATGATTTTAATGGGCACCTATTCGTGTATTTCTTTCAGAAACTGTTTAGTACAGGCATGACAAAGAAAATGTCTAGATCCACCAAAAGGGCCTTCTCTTTGCCTCCTAGCATCCCTGTCCCTCTATTAAATCCTTGCCCGAGACTCAGATTCTGCCAAGAAGGCAGGCTCCATTGGATTCCCTACCATTTTTACTGGTACTGTTTCCTTCCATCGAGGAGGGCAGAGATGAGTGGTTTATTCACAGACTATTAATGAGCTTGCACATTTTGCGGTTAGCCCTACTGTGTTTCCTTTGGAGAAATGTTAAAACAAGTTAGAGACATTGGTTTAATTTAATTTTGATCAGATAAACCAAAGATTTATAATGAAACCACAGCTGAAAGTGAGTAGTCATAACTTGGTACCTGATGTTCATTTCTTACTTTTATTTGAACAAAAGATGGAAAAAAGTCAAGCTTCAAGAATGAGAATTTGATGATAGTAAATAATCTTGGATCAGTCTTCCTTCCCCCAAAAGTTTTTTTCCTTAGCTGAGTACAAATCATGTAGCACAAAAACACTGGAAACTTAAAATTCTTATGCTGAATTACATTTTTGGCAATTTCCTGTGCCTCTTCTTCCTGCTAAAACTAGTTTCGTCTTAACTTAAAAAGAGATAAAAGTCACTGGGGGCTGTGGCCGGCTAGCAAGAAGCCAATTACCTAATCCTTGAATCAAATCTTTCTCTGGGCAAACCATGGGCGTTTATTTGTCATTACAATGCACTTGTTTAGCACTTCACTGCTTACAAAGTGTTTTCCTACACATCATTCTATCTGTCCACACTTTCAGTCAATGAGGAAATTCTGTTTCTTTATGCGAACACTATCTGATGGATGTTAAATAATGTGCCTACGGGAACAACTGGTAAATGTCAAAGAAGAGATTCAAACGCTCCCTCAGAAACATCTAAGTATCTATTTTTAGCAGTTCAAAGATGTATATCTTTCCTTTTTAATTGCCTCTTCTCAAATGACACCCAAGAAATATAATTTTACCACGGGAAACAATGAGTGTTAAGTGTTTCAGATTTCTATTTATGTCTTTAACAACAGCAAATGACTTAAAAATTTCATCACATCTTACTCAGAGTGCAGCAATATCATTAT
>VMDR010009937.1:0-32063 GCA_007922815.1 Macrotus californicus | reverse complement strand
TTACATTTTTAAAAAAATTTTCTATTGAGTTTTTACATTTTTGCTAATTAATTTTTATTTTCAAGGAGCTATTATTCTTCTGAATTTTCTTTTATGGCATTGTGATTTTTTAAAATTATATTTTATTGATTTTGCTATTACAGTTGTCCTGATTTTTCTCCCTTTGCCCCCCTCCACCCAGCACCTCCCACTCCCTCAGGCAGTCCCCCCACTGTTGTTCATGTCCATGGGTCAAGTTCTTTGGCTACTCCACTTCCTATAATGTACTTTATATCCCCATGACTATTCTGTAACTACCTATTTGTACTTCTTAATCCTCTCACCTCTTCACCCATTCTACCTCTCCCACTTCCCATCTGGCAACCATCTGGTAACTAACTTCTTTTCTCTTCCTGCTTTTAAGTGTCTCTCTTTATCTTTAACCTTTGGCCTTTTAATTATGATGTGTCTTGGAGTGGGCCTCTTTGCGTCCATCATAATTGGGACTCTCTGTGCTTTCTGGACTTGCATGTCTATTTCCTTCACCAAATTAGGGAAGTTTTCTTTCATTTTTTTTTTCAGGTAGATTTCCAATTTCTTGCTCTTCCTCTTCTCCTTCTGGTACCCCTATGATGTGAATGTTGGAAAGCTTGAAGTTGTCCCAGAGGGAACACTATCTTCATTTTTTGGGTTTTTTCTTCTTCTTGTTCTGATTGGTGGTTTTTTTGCTTCCTTATGTTCCAAATCATTGATTTGATTCTAAGCTTCATCCACTCTATTGTTTTTTTCCCTATAAATTATTCTTTACTTCAATTAGTGTATCTGTCATTTCTGACTGAGTCTTTTCTATGCTGCTGATGCCCTCACTAAGTTCCTTGAACATCCTTATAATCAGTGTTGTGAACTGTGTATCTGATAGTTCATCTCTGTTTCATTTAGCTCTTTTTCTGGAGTTTTGATCTGTTCTTCCATTTGGGCCATGTTTCTTTGTCTCCTCATTTTGGCAGCCTCCCTGTGTTTGTTTCTATGTATTAGGTAGAGCTGCTTTGACTCCATGTCTTGGTAGTGTGGCCTAATGAGTAGGTGTCCTGTAGGGTCCAATGGCATAGCCTTCCCTATCATCCAGGTTGGGTACTCAAGGTGTGCCCTTTGTGTGGGCTGAGTACACACCCTCCTCTAGTTTGAGCCTTGGTTTCTTTTGGCATTTCAGTGGGAGGGATATACCCAGGCCAGTCAGCTGCAAGGACTAGCTGTGACCACTTATCACCAACTTCTGCCATCCATGGAAAATCAGCTGTGCAGGGCTAGGGTGGTGGTCTATAGCCATCCAATGGGTGCACTGGCCCTGGGGTTTCCCCGGGGGGGGTGCAGGCCAAGCTCAGCCCCACCTGTGTTTTGCTTGGGGCATCCTGCGTGAGCTGTAACGCAATCTGAGATGGCTGCTACTTGTGCTAGGCTTGGAGATTCCAGTGACCTCTGGCTTGTAACATTAATGTACCTTTTTCTAGTTTTCATCTTACAGTGTCAGCATTTTGACAGAGCTGACCACTCTTTTCTTGAAATGTATCTAATCTTGCTCTCTTTAAAACCATGAAAAAAAGCCCAGCTTTATTTTGAAATAATTTATATTATAAAATTCACCCTTTGAAAGGATGATTAGTATATTCACATGTTTATGCAACCATCACCACTAATTCCAGAGCATTTGCCTCACCCCAGAAGAAACCCCACAGCCATTAGCAGTCACTCCCATTCCTCACTCCCTCCACTCTTGGCAACCACCAATCTACTTTCTAGTTCTATAAATTTGCCTGTTTGGGACATTTCCTAAAAATGGAATCTTTTAGGACTGGCTTCTTTCTCTTGGCATAACAGGAATCTACTTTTTGTTTTAAAACCATCTCCTGTACCTGACCTCTTCCTGGTCCAGTGGTCCAGGTTCTGTGTTAGATTCTCTTCCCTTTGCCTCTGCTTCCCCTTTAGGTGGTCACATCCACTCCCGTAACTTGGACACCACATGACTACCAAATCCACTGTCCTTACCCTGACCTCTTTCCTGAGCTCCAGACTCATAGTCATCTTCACCTGGCTAATAACAGGTATCCCAAACTGATCACATCCAAAACAGAATTCCATTTTCATCTTGAGCCAAACCCAGTTCTCGTCTAGTGGACCTAACTTTAGAAAATGATACTACCCTCCTCCAGTTGCTTAAGTCAGAAACGTAATACAGTGTGTAACTATACATTTGTGTGTGATCATGGGTTCTAGTTCTGTGTTACTTACTATTCTGAAAGCTCCATGAAGGCAGAGACAGTGCCTGCTTAGTTCACTACTGCACACCCAGTCTTAGCACGAATGAATGAATGAATACAAAGAAGAATAAGACATAGTTCTTGTTCTCAAGTAGCCTCCAATTTTTAGAGAAATCCAATGTCTGTGTGTACTGTTAAAGACTACTTAAAAAGTACACAATTAAGTATCAGAGTAAGTAGTAATGCTTTGGGAATTTAGAGGCTGGATAATTAGGGAAAAAACATGGAGACAGTGGGGACAGGTGAATTTTAGAAGGTAAAGACAAATATGAGCGTAATAGCAAGCACAGGCCTGGAAGTGAAACTTGAGTTATTCAGGAGACAGTGAGACCACTGCATCTTCAGAAACCACTTACGAAAACAAACCAGCCTTTCACTTCGGGTAATTTGATTATGGACCTAATGGGAGGCAGAATACACAGCAGTTCATTGTAGGAAGAAGTGCAGTCCTAGAGCAAATGGAACAACTCTGTAGCATATATACCGACAGATACCCGAGGGAATCAGGTGTTTCATATTGAGTCTTCTATTTGGGCATCAGGATAAACAAATTATGTTAAATGTAAATGTGAACTTTGGCATAAAAACAATCAGAAAAATTTAAATGATTGATTTTGAAAATTATTTTGTTTGCAGTTGAAGAGCTCACTCATTATGCTTCAAAGGACCTTTGATTTACTAAATAAAAACAAGACTGGCATGGCTGTGGAGAACTAGTGACCTTAAGGACTGAGACTGGAGAGCTACTCGGAACTAAAAGAAAACATCTCGGAGAAAACCCAAGGATGAAGGATTTTAATTGTCATAGAACATTTCCGTGTTTTCTCATTGTTACCTTATGAATTCTTTTTACTAACATTTATTTCATGATTAGTCTCCGATGGCCTTAAGAATCCATCCCTTTGCTTCTTACACATAATTCTAAGCTGTGAATTTCTCCAGTGGAGCACGGACTGTATTGTGGATTTGAATTTCTGTGATACAAAATAAAATGAGGCACTTGGCCTCATTTTTACAGTGAGGTTTGAAGTTTGATGCTTTATCTGTTAGCACAGAATCAGTATGTGTCCAACTGGCTGCTTTCACAGTTGAGATACATTCAAGAGGCTAAAGACAATCAATATAAGAAGAAACCTCTAAACCATTATGAGTTTTGAAGGATCAGTTTTCAGGCATACTATATTTCTAGGTTTCCATAGTGTAAATATTACAATGTCTTCACTTATTTAGCATGCAAATTCAGCAGACCTTTTGACTCTGCACACTGATAATAATTATCTGATAGGTTCTTCAGCCATGTTTTTATCTTCATGAAAGAAATAGTTGTTTCTTCTTCTGGTAACTATTAGAGGTGAGATTATTTTGCCTCTTCATACATCAAATGAATTAAAGAGTCAATTTCGTAAAAGGAAATATGTAGGATATCAACAAAATGAAGAACCATGCTCTGAGTTTTAAAATCCAGAAAATTAGGTTAAAACCTGGGCATTTAGTGATCAAATTAATACTTGAACTAAGCTTGCCTTCAGTTTAGCAGTCTAATTTGTGAATTAGTTTTCAGTAGCCGCATGTCACTTCGTTTATTTATTTATGTGTGTGGCTTGTTTTACTCATTAAGTTGTAAGACACAAACTTTGGCTCTTTAATTAAAACTTCTGGCTACATTACCTCCCAGTAAAAGTGTACTGACTGAAAGCTGTGAGTCAGACATGAGCTCGGGTCCTTTCATAAAAAGGCTTTAGGCACATGTCTCAATACAAGTGATGTCTCTGGAGCAAGAGAAGGACAGTGCAGAATAATTTGTATATATCCTACTAGTTGAGCAACTATTGCCTTTAAATTTCTTTTTTTTTCCCCAGAGTCACCACAGCTACATGGGATTGCTAAAGTCATTTTTGAGATGCCTATAGACAATGCAAGTATTGACTCAATTAGAGGGAAAAGGGTTGTCTGGGTGAATCCCAACTCACCAACTTTGGGGAACCAGTACCTGGGTCGTATGAAGTGTCTGGCTGTGAGCAAGAGTGACTGAATTATAACTTGAAACCTTGTTCTCTTAAATTCATAAAAATTATCAGTGAAATGCTGAGTATTTTTGAGATGTTTCTTTAAAACTTGTACTTCATAACATACCTCAAAGAAAATGACCAAAATTGCTGTATAAATTACTAAATATGTGTGCAGTTCAATTAATCGTATTTGAGTGTTATATATAAATTGAATATCAATAAACCCAAAATCTGAATTGTCGTTTTTCTTCCTTTTCTGTTTGAAAAAAAAAAAACCCTCAAAACTCAAAAGTATAAAGTCGACTGTAGTGAAAACGTATACATGGGCTCACACTCTTTAAAATTGTGGGTAAGAATAAAACCGGAAAGGACTTTCATCTTACAACAATTTCATTTCAAATATGCATACTGCTGGAAACAAAAACTCTAGATAGGCCTGCGGGTCTAATGTAGTGGCCGCTCACCAGATATCAAAAAATGAGCAAAATCACTAGTCAGGGACAGCCTGGGGCCTCTAACAAGGTTAGCGAATTTGGGACGGTGCCTCAGCGACCTTTGGCGGCGGCGAGCTCTCCCAACGCCTGTTGCGGGCGTCCGAACGCGCGATGGCACACCCACGGGCTTCAAGGACTTTCGCAAACCTTAGCGTTCTCGGGTTTCCCACCTCTCCGTCTCGGCCCCTCCCCCGACTGGGGCTTCGGAGGCTGCCCCACCCACGTGCGGCTCTCGGGCAACTGCGGGGCGGGCCCGGCGGCCGCCTCTGAGGCGGGGCGGAGGTGCTGGGCGTCCCTGCGCCGCGCCGTCGGGACCCGCTCCGGGGGACGAGTCTTCTGCTGGCTCGTGCTCCCGGCGGCAGAGCTCCGGGACCCGGGCGGGGCCTCGCAAGCGGGCCGTGCTGGGCGGTGGGCGGCGCACGTGCGGGCGAGCGGGCGGGGATCCCCGGCGCCGGGGGCGGAGCACCCGGAAGAGCGCGCGGACTGCCGCGGGGAGCCCGGGCGGCTGCGGGGGGGCGGGGACGGCGTGGGGAGGTGGACGCACCGCCCGGGCCCAGGCGGGCTGCGGTCACAGGTGGGCGGCGGCGGCGGCGAGGGCTCGGTAGAGCCGAGCGGGAGTCCCAGAGACTCCAGCCATCACGCCGGGAGGGCTGCAGAGATCCGGGCGACGCGTCTGCGTCCCTGAAGGAGCCAACCCTTTTCCATCCGCGTTAGTTGCAGCTGCACCTCGGCCCCGGAGAGCAGGTAACTTCCCTTCCAAGGTCATTCTTCGGGCGGGGCGGCGCTCACGGCCCGCCCACATCCTCACGGTCGGTGAGGGCGTGAGAGGCAAGCCCTGCGCGGGCCTGGAGTAACAGGGCTGGCCGGCGACCCCGGGCGCCACCCGAGCACCTGGTGACTTCCTCAGAGCCGGGTCGCTGGCCCCTGCAGCCGGGAGCGTTCGCCCTCCCCAGCGGACACAGGCTACGTCTGTGCCTGCAGCCCCGAGGGGGACTTTCCATCCGCGCCCAGGTTCGGGCGGGGACCGCCCAGCCCTCCTCTGCCGGCACCAGCAGGGTCGCGTAGGCACCGGCGTCCCGGCTGTCCCGGGTAGCGTGGTCGGCTGTCGCCATGGGAACGGCTGGTGCCCAGTAGCCTGTTCTGGATGGGATGGGGAGGTGAAGGCAGCTCGAAGCCCCTAGAGTCCTTGTGCTGTATCTCTGGCCAACCCGAGTCAGAAAAACCTGATGAAAATGAGACCCCCTCCCCCTCTTCTCATTTTTGATTTCTCAGGCGTTGGCTGTTGATCAGAGAGAGAGAGAGAGAGAGAGAGAGAGAGAGAGAGAGAGAGATGGATGGATGAATGTTTTTACAAGATGTGGCTTGGGCTCTTTCCTCCTCTACCTTCTGAGGGCTTCTTTTGCCTCATGGTGACAGGTGAGAATCATGACACAGAAGGGCAGTTTGAAGGCAGTGAAGAAAAACAAAGCGGACGAACCTGAATTGGAGCCCCTGTGCTGCTGCGAGTACATAGATCGAAATGGGGAAAAGAACCACGTGGCTGCTTGTTTGTGTGATTGCCAAGATCTGGATGAAGGGTGTGATAGGTAAGAGCAGAGTGTTTCTTGAGGCTGACCCTATTGGCCCTTTTGAAAACTGCCGTGGGTACTTTCAGCTTAGCCATCCAGAACACTAGAATTTGCTCTTGATGCTGCTTCCAAAGATCTAAAGTTGAGAGTTGTCTTCTGTGTCAAGGGTAAGGATTTTATAAAGATGGATTACTCAGTCGTGCACAACTGACTGTTCAGCTCAGTTTACTGGGACCTTATTTTTCATTTAAAGGGAGAAGATGGAGAGAACAGGCAGATAAAGGGATAGTAGGCAAATTAAATGGATACAAAATTAAAATACAGCCCAGCAGAATCTGTCATTTTAAAATGAACACGGTACCAGGAAATTCCTATGTTCTCCGGGATCTCAGCACTTAGAGACCTTGTGGGATTTGGACTGTACCTGGCCTCAAAGGGCCTTGAGGGTTGAAAGATCATTTTTCTGCTTTTGGAACTGGTCTCATCCCCTGTTTCTGGGGAGGAAGTCCAGCTAGAAGGCAGGTCCCTCCTTCTCCTGAACTGGCTATTTTCAACATGAGTGGCAACACTGTTTTGTCCGATGCTATTGTATCTGGCTTTTATTTTTACTATTAATCCAAGTGATGGGAATTACTATCCAGAAAGATAATTTTTAACATCACTGAAAAAATTTTGTATCAGACAATAACCTGGTTTTTATCCATTTTCTTAGTAACATATTTAAAAACTGTTGCCATATGGAAGACATAATGTGGGAAGAATAAGGATGTTGGAAACTTGCTTTTGCTTTTCCCATTAATAACTACTCTGCTTAAAAAGTCATTGCATGGCAAATTGCTGACTTAGAGCTTGGCGTATTAATCTAGCATGAACAGCATTCTTGGGGACCACTGTGGTTTAGTACTGACCTTGACACCTGAATACCTCATAACCCCTTTGTAATTATTACTTGACAGTGTCTGTTGTCTTTTGTATAGATATCATTAAATATGGGTTCTTTAGACTTAGTCTAAAATCCGAGAGAAAATGGAGCACTTTGTGCTAATGAAAGAAGTGATGCTACTTCCATGACCGCAGCTCTTCCATTAACCTTCTAACTCTTCCTCCCTCCCAGCCCTTGAGACCTGGGCTGTCTTTGAGTTCTTGCCTCTGCTCTCCTCACACGTCTCTGGACATAGGCGGCCTGCATTTGCACTCTCCTGCTGCTCTGATGACTCCCATATAGTTCTCTCCCACTTCCAGGTTCTAGCCCTCCTTTCTTTTATTGTCTAAAGTCGATGTGATCATTCCTTAAACCATTGCTTTCCTTACTAGCATTAAGTATGCACAGAAAGTCAACAATACCGTGTGTCCTCCAAGCTCAGTCGTTTGGCTCATAGTAGTTTGACCTCCATTCTTCCCCATGGAGACCCCTGCCCCTACCTAGCTGGTTCACTCCCTGGGCCCAGGACAGGTTTTGTGCCATACCCAAGTCTGTCCACTGGAACACCTCCCTCCCTTCCTCTCCACATGTTAAGATGCTAGCCAGCTGTCAAGGTCGAGTACAGATCCCAGCTTTTCCACAAAGATCCCTTTAATGACCCGTCCTTTGACCACTCCTTATGATGTTTGACCATAATAGTTCATTGGGTGATTTTGCTGCTTTGTCACTTACCTAATAATAATTTTTTTTTCAGTTTGTTTCCTCTGGCAGGGTACAAGACAAACACCCAATTTGCTTGAGTTTTAAAAGGATAAGTCCAACCAGCAAAGCGGAAAGGGGGTCCTAATAATTCTTAATCCCATGTTGTCTTCCCAACTAGATTGTGAATTTTTTGAAGACTTTCATGTGTCTATACCCACCCAAGTATAAATAGTTCTTGTAGGGAATGTGTGTGATTATATGAGGTCAGACCCCCAAAACGGGAGTTATACCTTCTGGAGGGTGGGCCAGCTGTAGTACAGACTTCCTGGGAGAGGCTGCATTTGGTTTCAGTGAATTTTTTTGAAGACTCTTTTAGTGCCATTTCCTGATGGGTGATTACAAATACCTCCCACACCACGCTGAGTGTTCAGTTTTTGACCAAAAATGGCATGACCCCTGTGGCCCACCCTCTCACCTGGTGTTGCCACGAGTGACTTTTTTTTATTTGTTTCTGTGGATGAAAAAAGTCCTCAAGGGAAACACTTTGCTGATGTGGAAGAGGTAAACAAAAAACGGCAGAAACACTAAAAGGCATCAAAATTGATGAGCTCAGAAACTTGTTTTAAGCAGTGGAAAAAAATGCCATGATAAGTGCATTGCATCACATGGAGAGCACTTTGAAGGTGACTGAAATTTAAACATGTAAGAATAAATACACAATTTTTAATAAATTCCATTTTTGGGGGTTCTCCCCTCATACATACTTGTCTTGTGGAGAAATAGTTTTAGCTGTTAAATATCTAAACATTATCTTCTGGTTCATATTCAGAAATGATACATGAATTTGAAAATAGCATGTTTAGTAGTTAGGAAGTAGATTACTTGGCCCTTGGCCTCTTTTTATCGTTTGCTTGGTCCACAGTGTTCAGTGGTTTTTAATTCACCAAACTCGTGTGAGGTGTCTTCTCTTTGTGCTCTTTCCGAATAGATGGATTACGTGTAAGTCCATGCAGCCGGAGACTTGTGAAAGGATCATGGATACAATCTCTGATCGCCTCCGAATTCCTTGGCTTAGAGGAGCCAAAAAAGTTAACATTAGCATCATTCCCCCTCTCGTCCTCCTGCCCGTCTTCCTCCGAGTGGCTTCCTGGCATTTCCTCCTGGGGGTGGTGGTTTTGACCTCCCTTCCTGTGCTGGCCCTGTGGTACTACTACCTCACTCACAGAAGGAAAGAACAGACTCTGTTTTTCCTGAGCCTTGGGCTGTTCTCTCTGGGCTACATGTACTATGTGTTCCTGCATGAAGTGGTCCCCAAAGGGCGTGTGGGGCCCACTCAGCTGGCTCTTCTTACCTGCGGGTTATTTCTGATCCTCTTAGCTTTGTACAGAGCCAAGAAGAATCCAGGCTACCTCAGAAACCCAGCAAGCAGGGACAGATCTCTAGGCAGCCGCCAAACTGAGTGCCTGAACGGAAAAGGGCAGGAGAACAAAGGGTTCCCCGGCGCAGATGTGACGGGTGTTCTCAACAATCGCACACTGAAGGATGATCAGAAGTTCTCTGTCAGGTTGTTGGCTGGAAGCCCCACCAAGGTGAAGGACGACTGGTGTGCCAAGTGCCAGCTGGTGCGACCAGCCCGGGCGTGGCATTGCCGGATATGCGGCATCTGTGTGAGGAGGATGGATCATCATTGCGTCTGGTACGTGGGGGAAATTTGGAGGCTTGCAAAGTGTAAACTCACGTGAGACTTGCCATGTTGGATCTTCCTTTGTGTCACCCTGAAATCTCTCTCCTTCCCAGCCTTACATCTTGTAGATGTCTGTGGGCTGTTAGGGTGTTCCCACTTAGTCACCCGTTTCTTCCAAGTTTCACAAATTTAGTTCTTTCACAGTCATTTCCTGAAGGTGATTTTTCGTTTTCCTCTTTTGCTATTCTCTTGTGAGCTGCCCCTCATTTATCTTCTCCTTTCTAAAAGAGAAGCGTCTGGAGTTGAGTAATTTAAAAAACAGTCATTTATCAAAATCAGTATAGGCATATTTCCTTTACAACACAGAGTTCAAGCAAGTGTTCCCATATTTTTAGGTGACCCTTTTGTCCTCCTCACTGTACATCCTTAATAGTTTTGATGCTACTGATGATTTCTGGTCCACACTGTTGAGGTAAGGTCCTGCCAGATAGCTCCCTATCTGGTTATTGGTAGAGAAATGGGCTTTTTGGGCACCTGCCTGCCGGCCATTGACAAATGAGGACATAGTAAGGCCTATACGATACAAAGTGCAACCATTAATGTTGCATCTTTATTGAGTAAATCTTTTAAAAATCTATTTTTTTAATTTATTGATTGATTTAGAGAGAGGGTGAGGGGAGAGAGAGAGAGAGAAACATTGATTTGTTGTTCCACTTATTTATGCCTTCGTGGATTGATTCTTGCATGTGCCCTGACCAGGGAGCAAACCTGCAACCTTGGTGAATCAGAGATGACTCTCTAATCAACTGAGCTACCCTGCTAGGGTTACTGAGTAAATCTGAAACTAAAAGGGGTGGAATGAATTCATGTTCGCAACTTTATTGCTCTGAAGGCAGTCAGGGTCAGTGAGTTACGCATTTTATGACTAGGATTCTGGTTATGTAGCATACCTGCCTCTCAGAAGGGGACCTCGGTGCGGGGGTGGGGCACGTGAGGTGTGGAGAGGCCAGGAGGGCCTCGGTGTGGGCCTCAAGTGCAGGGGCTGCTCTTTTCTGGGGCTTTGTCTTTAGGAGTAAACAGGTATTTTTATTTTTAGATTTTCCACGTGTGTCATTTATTTCTCTCCCTCTCTCTCTGAGTGAGTGTGTGGCCCATTTACAAGTGCTGGTTTGCAGAAGGCCTGACAGTCTCGCCCAAAAGATCTCTGCCTCCTGTGGCATCCAGGCGTCGCTGTACATCCTGTCCTACAAACGGCCGTGACGTGAACTCTTTTTACCTGACTCGTAGTCTGCACGTCATCGTGTTGTTCTCCATCCCACAGTGTGTTTCCAATCTCCTGGGATCTTGTGACTGATAAATGTTTAACATATTTTCTGATGCTGTGTAACACTTCGGATTAGCATTTTTAAGTTTTCATCACTCTGTCGACACCCTTTCCATAAACGATGAGTACATTAACTCTCTCTGTAGTTGGGTAATAGGCTTCATTTATTAATACTTAGAAAGATTTGTTAAGCCAGGTCCTGCTTTTTACTTAGTCTTGCCCTTAAACTGATGATATGATTTCTCTTTGTAAAGAACAGGGAGTATAAGACTACATTTCCCAGTGGACAAGATTTTAATGCCCTCAAATTGAAAAATAACTTTCTAATAACTGATATTTACGCCATTCCTGTTTTAAAAGCTTTTTGTTTATCTGAGTTATATAGAGACCTTTCTAAAACGTGTCTCCTTTTTTACCCCCCTCTGCTGTTTTGAGGATAAATAGCTGCGTCGGAGAATCAAACCATCAAGCATTTATACTTGCGCTTTCGGTGTTCTTGCTCACCTCCGTGTACGGGATCGCGCTGACGCTGGACACCGTTTGTAGGGACAGAAGTGTCTTCACAGCTCTCTTCTACTGTCCTGGAGTTTATGCACATTACAGGTGAGGTGCCATTAGTGGAAGGGGCTGTGATTTGCTACTAGGTTAGGAACTCTCAACCCAAACAGGACAGGTTATAGGGCTTCTGGGCGTCCCTGAAATTGCCAACGAAACTGTGCAGTGGGTAGGTGCATTTTTCTAGGGTGATGTCAAAAGGATCCTTGCCCCTTAAAAATGAGGAAGTAGTGCTGTGCAAGCAGGACCACCAGGCTTCATCAGGGAGTTCAGGGGTCAGTTGACCACTCACGTGTCCAAGCAAATGACAGTGAAACTAAAACTGACTAGCAGTCCATTTTGTCATAAATATCAGCAAACTCCTCGCTTTCTGGGCCTTTTTAGCCCCGTCTTAATTTGTGAACTGCGTACAATCTCTGTAACCTTTCTTTTCTATTTGGCCTCTGTTGGTTTTTCCTGTTCTACTTTTTTTTTATAATTACCATCATGATTACTGTAGTTTTATGTAGGTCAAAATTTCCTTCAGCATTGTTCTTTTGGGCACATTTCTGTATCGTGAAGATTTGCACACTTTGGACGAAGCTGACGTTTTTTAGCTTTGGCCCGAGCCGCTCCTTCCACTGAAAGCGACAGGCTCTCCCTGCCTCCGCTCTTTGTTGTCTCCGCCATTTCTCTCTGATGTGGGCGCTCTGTGCTGTCTGTGGTCTGAGCTGAGGCAGTTCTGCCCCATGGTTCTTTTCAGAACAATCCTGCGTTATCTCCACAGTGCGCCTGCACAGTGTGCAGGGATGAGTTTCTACTAGTCTGTGGACAGATCTCCCCCGTTGCCATGTAGATCTAGACATTTACGGGCATCATTAGAATGGATTGGCCCTCCTCCTTGGAGGGAGGTTCCTGTTTTCCCCATGTCGAGAGTGTCAGTAGGTTGTGAAATTCTTCAGCAACACTGACATTCTCCCATTACTACTGTTCTTAGGACGTGGAGACAAGTGTCCTGGAGCAGAGCATGTCTGTATGTGACAAAGCCTGCGCTCTGTAGACTTCCTGTGGGCCACTTAAACAGTAGTCCTGCCGTTGGTTCTTGCTGCTCTGTGTTGGTGATTCCTATTCCCTCATCTTTGGGGGTTTAACCATCTCTGAGGCCCCTTCGGCTTAAGAAATGAAGGTTCTGAGTGAATCTGTTTCCACCTAACTTATTTGCAAATGTTCGAATGAAAATAATCAGCTGGCAGACATTGATTGGTAACCTCTCCTCCCAGTCTTATTAACGAGCTGAAAGGAGCTTTCCTGTCCTATGTGGTGGTTTGGCCTCAGGAAGCAGAATTTGAGATGTGATGGGGCTCCCGCATGGCTCACATGGGAATGGCCTCAGGAAGCAGAATTTGAGATGTGTTGGGGCTCCTGCATGTCTCACATGGGAATGGCCTCAGGAAGCAGAATTTGAGATGTGATGGGGCTCCCGCATGGCTCACATGGGAAGGGCCTCTGGGGTTGGGTGTTGCCTCTGTGTTTGTGCTCATCAGCACTGGACTGAACAAAAAATGGAAATTAAGAACTTCCCACCCACAGCCTCCTTGAGGATGTTTACAGCCAATTCGTGGAGCCGTCATTTTCTCCTGAGTTAAGAGAACAAATGAGGAATTATTCATTCATTCAGCAAACAGACTTTGAACCCTATTAGGTCAGGCACTGCGTTGGTGATGTGGGGGATGCAAAATGCAGGAAACAGTTCTTGCTATTCTGCTAAAAAATACTAGAAAAAGAGGCACCAATAATTAAAACAGAACATGGTAATAGTCATAATTTAAGCAGGTTGTTGGTGTTTTGAGGATAGAAAAGCATCTTCCAGTGGGATAATTGGGGAAGGCACTAAAGTCCTCCGGAGTAAGTGCCGCATGTGTAAGCTGTGAGGACAGTGACAGGCTTCTGAATGTGCAAACACCCGTAGCCCTGACCTGCCCGTCCCCCTCCCCAGCTCAGCGCTGTCCTTCACCTGCGTGTGGTACTCCGTGATCGTCACAGCGGGCATGGCCTACATCTTCCTGATCCAGCTGATAAACATCAGTTACAACGTGACCGAGAGGGAAGTCCAGCAGGCCCTTCGACAGAAGACCGGGCGCCGGCTCCTCTGTGGGCTCATCGTGGACACGGGCCAGTACAATCGGGGCTTCCTCCGGAACTGGCACCAGTTCTCCACCCTGGGCGCTCGCCCGTTCCACGACCCCGCCGAGGACATCGTCTGAAGTGCCTTCTGGGTGGCTCCCTCTGTGTCGTCCTGTCGTGCACCGCTCTGTCCACGCAGGATGTTCGTTTTTATCCCTAGTCTCTTCAAGGCATTACAGGGCCACGCTCAGGTTTAGAGACTGGACTGGAGAAGTGAATTTTTCTGACTTCACAACTGAAGACAGTTTTCTGTTCAAGCAGTACAAGTAGAGCCGTTCCTTCCCAGCCATCTTGTTTTTAAAAGCTCAGTCACCGGAAGTTGAAACGGATGTGGATTGCTAATGCACAAACTGACCGAAGCAATTCCCATCCCTTGGGAGAAAGTTTTGGATTAGGATAGTTTCTAGTCCCTCTTTTAATTCCTAATAGCCATGTGACCCTTAGTTGAGTCACTTCCCCAAGTCTCAGGTTCATCTGTTAGGTGGCCTGCCCTGGCGGCCTCACGGAGCAGTCACGGTGGACACGGGACGGATGAGGTATGTGGAAAGCGCCAAAAAACAGTGAAAGCAACACAGGGGTATGAAGCATTATTAGGAAAACCCCAAGACTGAAAAAAAAAAATCGTTTGTGGATCAGAATATTGAAGCCAATATTATTAGAGTAATCTTTTTTCCACATTACAGAGTGAAAAAAGATCCCCAAATACCGTGTTTTACAGTCACGGGAATTTCTCTTTTGGAAGTACAGACATTAACTACTCATACGGGGTAGGGGATGACCAGATGGATCTACACTGTCGCCTGATCTTGAGAGGAGAGTGGCTGCCAGTTAAAATTGTCACTGGTATAATGTCCAGTGGTCATGAGTTTAGGTGATGAGCTCTTGTGTTTATCTTCCTAGGCATTATTGTTTAGATTCACTCCGAGCACCTCCAGTAGGCATTAAATGTTTTTGCCTCTTTCCATGTCTCACTTGGTCAGGTGGTAGCTATACCTGTGATCATGGCTGGAAGAGGAAAACAGACACCCCTGCAGGGAACACTACTCTCTCTCCTGGGTAGGGGGTGGCTGCTTAATGTCAAGGGCTTGATTTTTTTGGTTCATGTAAGTGATTCAAGTGCTGTCAGCTATGGCACCAAGTTGCAATAATCCATGTCTGGTATTCACATTACTCCGGACGGACTCTGTTTGAGGGGTTGATTGACATCTTCCCTCTTACCTTGCACAGTACTGTTCACACACCTTTCCCTAGATAAAAGTACCTCACCAAGAGAGAAACAACAGGGTCGTATGTGCGGTTTCCACTAATTAATGGATTGCTGTTCTTCCCTAGTTCCTCCTTAAATACCAAGTTTCTTTAATCGTATCTCAAAACTGAAAATTTATAAATAATTAAACATTTATGTGTGATGGATCTACTCTGCCACAGAATTAAGATGAGGCAATTTCAGATGGGAAAAAACCCTCTTGGTTTTGTATGTGTATCTTTTTAATTGAATTTATTGGGGTGACATTGGTTAATAAAACTAGGTAGGTTTTGGGTGCACAATTCTGTAACACATCATCTACATATTGTGTGTTTACCACCCCAAGTCAAGTTTTTTTCTATTTTTTTTTTCAATCCCAAAAGCAATTCATGGTCCTTAAATTTGCCTTGGCTTGTAGCTTAATTCAGAGACAGCATCGCCAGGTTTTTCGGTCTCTCTGTGCATGCTGCTGTGACGAGAGGGCTGTGCGGGCTGAGAGGAGGTAGTGCTACTTCCTGCCACCCTGCCCTGTGCAGCTAGCACCGGGCCTGCCGGTAATGGACGCTGTCCTTAAGTCAGCTTGTCGTTGCTCTCCCCGAGAAGGTTTAACAAATGACAGGTGCTGTGTGCCCCTGGGGTGAGCCAAACAGCAAGTCTGGGGGTGTCAGCTGAGGCTGCGGTTTCTACACTGATGCATTCCCCCTGGCCCAGAGTCAAGCCTTCATTTGCAATGAACATGGGATCTGATATAACTAATTCCTTTCTGTGTGGGTTTGTGACAAGAGACAGTAATAATGTCAAGGACGACATGTGGCCAGAAATCTCTAGTTGTAGTCTCTTGAATACCAGACATATATACCAACTCTGATTATCTGAAAATTGATAACAACATTCATAGGAACATTAGGATAATACGTAATTTTAGCCTCTTGTCAAATCTTTAAAAACAATCAAAATATGACATAAAGATGAGTCCCGCCAGAAAGATCAGTCACTTGAGAGAACAGGAATGTTATCATCTTTAAAGCCACATAATAGTGTTACCTGGATGGGGTGACTTGGTGTCCCTCTCTTGGTTAAGGACTCCTCATATATTATTCTGGCTTATTAGAAGTCAGAGGCTTATTTTAAGTTTCTTGAGAACATCATGATTGGCAGTTTACAGAACAAAGCTCAAACCTCTGAAATTCTCAGGTGGTTTTGTGGGGAATAAAAGCCTACTGAAGTTTTTGCACCAAAAGAGCAAACGAGCAGCTCTCCGTGAGAGGTGCTCTGTAGGCTCTGGAACACCCCTGGCCTACACTCCTAGACTCTTCAAGCTTTTTATGCTCTGAAACCATTGAGGGGGGGGACCGTGTCCTCTAAAGGACAAAGCCCCTGTGAGCGACCAAGCCCCAGAGAAACATTTGGTGATGGTGGCCAGGGGGAGCTGCCCTGCAAACTCCACGCCAGCATCTCTGGGCCATAAGAGCACGCCACCCACATAATTCCAGATAAGTGGTCCCCTTCTTTCCCCCCACAGCCTCGGCCTCTGTTACTAAACATACTGGCTGTGGAGCTTACAAATGACTGACTATTCTAATCAGCACTGCTGTCTTGCCAGGGGTGCTGTTCCTGGGAAGTGGGTCTGTTTGAGAGATGCAGTGGAGAAACAGTTAAGGATCGGAACTGTATGGCGGGAAGAAATCCTTCAATGTTTAAAATGTTTCTTATGACACCCAGGAGTATCCTGTGGCTAGAGCTGGGCCCACCTGACTTGAGCTGATCGTAACAATGGCGCTTTGCTGGGTTTCCCTGATGCCGCTTGAGTCGAGCTGTGAGTGTGTCTCAGGGGTACTGCCTGTGTCGCCTCAGTCACCTGTGTGTCTGTGAGTAGGACACTGAATCTGTGCCCTCCAAGCAGCGTTTTCCTTTGGTGAATGAAGTGATCGCTGTCTTCCACTGTACCATCTGCCTAGCAGAAAGACTCCTACAAACTTTCTCTTACGCAGTAGACCTTGGTACTTTGAATATTTTTAGCAAGAGAAAATTTTCCATACTAGAATCTTCCACTGCCAGAAAACACAAGGTTCTTTGTAATACTCACAATCTGCTTAATAGGCCAAATTTCCATTGGGTAGGACATTAGATTTTTATTATAAAACTCAACTAATGTAAGCAAGAATATGACATAGGAGCAGCTTTAACCAGGATGTTTAGAAATTAATGTTTTGGTCCTGGTTGATGTGGCCTAGTGGATTGAGTGCCGATCTGCAAACCAGAGGGTTGCCAGTTCAATTCCCAGTCAGGGCACGTGCCTGGGTTGTGGGCCAGGTCCCTAGTAGGGGGTGTGTGAGAGGCAACCACACGGTAATGTTTCTCTCCCTCTGTTTCTCCCTCCCTTCCCCTCTAAACATAAATAAGTAAAATCTTTAAAAAAATAAAAATGTTTTGTCAGGTTTAAGGGTCTCTTTAAACTAGGTAAGCAGGTTTATATGACTTGGCTTTATTTTAGCCATATTTTGGTACCCAGCATTTTAAAAGAGAATTTCCTTGCGTACGCAGTGGGTGAGAGAAACTTCTGCTTGAGGCACCTGTCTAGAATCTGGTTTTCTCAGCGGCAGCTTGACAAGTGCACCATTTTGTATTAAACATGCAGAGGTGATGCAGAGGGAGACTGGGAGCTGTGCTTAACTTAGGGCTGAATAAAATTCAGAATGCCATTGTACGTGTTTGCTGTGACTAATACAAACTCCTCGTCAAATCAGCTGAACTTGACCCTGTTGCTAATGGACAGTTCTCCCTCCTCCCGTTGGCACCAAGTGTTTCTCTGCGGGATTAGCAGCAGGCCGAAGACTGAACGCTCAATGCAGGCAGACTTCCTGGAGGTTGTGGCTAATTCCAGGTTGGGCTTGTGACTTATTACTGGTCTGGGCTGCCTGATGGCACCTTCCACTTCCAGAAGATTCATCTTTAAAGGCACAGCTTTAAAACTAAAATCCTGTATTTTTTCCACATGGCGTCCCTGGCAAGATGCCGTGTTAGGCACTTGCAAGAAGCTCAGCTTCGACCCTGTGGTCTGGTTGACTGGATGGTTGGAGTTGGGCTTTTGAGCCTTTTTGTGTGATTAGGTTTCTGGGTCTGATATTATCAACTAGTGGAAACCCAGGAATGTTTATTTGACATTAAATTTAATATTTAATGTGCCTGGCCCAGCAACATTACAGGGGACTTCTGAGCCAACTCTAGAGGACACTTGGCACTGTTTTTATACCTGTGTTCATAGCCTCTCACCACCTCAGACTCAGACACAAGGCCTTTCAAATGGAGGTTTAAGAAAATTACTGCCATTTATGTAAAACAATGTACTGTGACCAAGTTATTTAAATGGAAAATAAAGTGCTTTCTTCAACGAAACGAGTTGGTGTTTCTTGGTGTGTCTCCCGAATGCCTTTGCTTTCAGAAAAGCCTGCATTGCAGCTGGGCCCTCTCTGGCCCCAGCCTGGGCACCTGGAACCCTCATTCTCCTGGTGACGACTTTCCCAGTTTTGCAGGCCAGATACTGCTTTTTGGGCATTGTGTTAGCAGTAACATTTCAAATCATACCTTTAAGATAGCCCAGCAAGAAAGAGGTCATTTACTAAGTCTTTTCCCTGTGTCTCGTTAGAAGGTTCTATAAGTAGGTAAAAAGTTCTTACTGGCTCAATCAGAATATGGGCTGCTTAACGACTCAATCGCTGAATGATGCTTGAGGTGAATTAAAAATAAGAGAAAACTTAAGGTATATGAGCCGTGGTACTAAAAATTGGTATTTGAGTTCTGGGTGCTATTATCAGCCAATATTCTCTAACTGTACTACATTCAATTAAGTATAAACAGTGGGTTCGATGGAAAGAGATTAAATATGAGTTACTTTTAGTCCCATTTTCTTTAGTCTTACAGTTCTCAGATGACAACTGTGTAATCATATTAAAGGAAAAGGTGTGGGGACAGGGATACTGCAGAAGAAATAAAGCTCAATGTAGAGCGTTTTGTCATATCTGAGTAAATCACACATCGTCCCTAGAAAAAAGGACAGAAGTCATCTTGCAGGTGGCAGAGCTAGACATTCCTCCTAGGAAGTAAGAGACGAGAACAGAATTTATTGAACACAGAATTTTACTTTATCAACTCATATTTTCAACTTAACTAAATAATAGTTGCCTCAGGGATGCAAGGGACTTTCTCATTTTACTGTGTGCATTTACCTACTGCTTGAAATTGTTGGAATAAATTGTGTTTTGCAATGAAATTTTTTTTCTAGCAGATAATTCAGTTCACAGAAGGGATTGTCCTTACAGTCTTTAGCATCTTAAAGATTAAAACATTCTCTGAATTCAAGATAAATACCTTGACACACAGATCAAGCTGAGCTGAGGTCTAGAAGCTAGACCGAGTATTATTTAGAAGTTGCAATTGGGAGCATGAACAGACATTTTAGCAAACTGCTGGCCTTCCCTTGCTGCTTATTAGGTACAGAAGAGCAGAAGAACAGAAGTTCTTCAGTGCCCTGATTTCTCTGAAATTAGGAGACGCTGTCACCCTTGCAGCGGCTTGCACAGACTGCCTTTTGCCACGTGGTGTTCCAGCGGGGTGGGCAAAGAGGACGGAGCCTGGCAGAATACCTGTTGCTGATACAAAGGTATTAGATGCCTGACCATATGTGACTCCTTTTCTATGTACTCACTACTTTTAATTTCTATTTAATTAAAGTTACATTTGTCAACAAGTCACGTTAAACTGTAAGGACACATTTTCCCCCACAAGCTCAGGCAAGCAAACACTCGTCCTTTGTAAAGTTTATGATGCTAAAAATACATACGATGCATTTGAACAGTGGAACAGGAACAGTTCTTTTGGATGATCCTGCTGTGATAAATGCTTTAGTGAACTGATTAGCAAACCAAGAGAAATAAGGAAGTACAAATTCTAAAATAATCCCTCTGATCCAAGAGTATCTGGTAGAACAAAAGCAGCCAGATGCGTGTGAATGTGCGTGGGTGGCAACGATACAGCTGTACTACAGACCGGTGGACATTCCTGTCCTAAGCACTGCTGGCTGGTGCTCACCGCGCCACGGACCTCTTACATGAGGGCTGCGTGCGTGCAGCACAGCCGGGAGTCACGGCGGGGCCGGCACCTGGAAGTCTGGCAGGATTTCAGCTACCTTCTTACGGAGTTGCTGTCGTCTTTCTTCTCTCACTCTTTCCTCTTTCATGAATTGTTCAAACTTCTTCCACGTCTGAAGTGCAACCCAGAGAATCCTCCTTTAAGAGGAAAAAGGACAAAATGTGAAATACTAAGGGAAAGTTGACTTTCCACATTAAAAGTCTTATAATAATAATCTTTATGCAAATAAAAAATAAAAAAGGTATGGATCACAACTGGAATTCAGACCAAGAAATGCTGTAAAGAAAAAGCTAGGGGACTGAATGGTAATGGAAAAAGGCAATAAAAAAAGAAAAGTCAGCAACACAAGTGGGTGGGGGGGACCGACAGTCACAGGTGGCCAGGGAAACCCGCTGGGGGAAGGTGACACCGCTGTGCAGACAGGACAGTCTTCACACCGCAGAATGTGGAGGCATCTGTCCTCCATGCTGTGCTCATAGGGAATGACACCCAGTCACCAAAAAAGGACAGATCATTTTTTCACTGTCAAAGGAAGTGCATAATACAATTTAGGGCATTTCTATCCAAAACACTTAAAATTACAAAATAAAGGATAATATATCAAATGACCTTACCCCCCAGGGAATAAAGAATACATGCATTTGCTGAAGTTTGTTTCATGTATTGCACGTCACTTGATTCTTGTGCCAATCTGTGGGGCAGAGAAGGGGGCGTCGTCCTTTTAAAGATGGGACCTGGAGTCCCACGTGGTCAGGGGCTGAGCTGCAGCTCCTGCCTCTGCCTGGTGTCTCTGAATGCCCAGCTCTCCCAGCCTCCACCTCATCTTTTCAGACACGTTCCAGGCACAGAGGGTGTCGCAGGCGACTGTGAAGTCAGTGAACTTCCTCAGAGACCGAAACCTCACCTGTCACTGTGCTCTGCTGCAATCTTGTGCTTGCTCTGAGAGTCGATCTTGGCCTCCCTGACCACGTTAAACCAGGCCCTGAAAATCTTCTTTTGAAGAAAATGTATGCACAGTTTTTGTATTTCTCCTTCCAGGTCAGTCAGGTACTGGGAGTGAGGAAAGGAACGGAAGTGAGTCAGTGTCACAAAGAATTAGGGCAAGTAAACAGTATCAAAGAGAGAGTACCGAACAAACACAAAACAAAGGACACTGGAGTCAGAGAGAGAGAGCATGGCAGCCAAAAAGAATACTCTCTGTCACGTATTAGGAGGTAATAATGCAGCCAGAGGGGTAGAAACAGTTACAAGGTTGAGGGGGTGGGTGTCTAGTAAAATCATATGGGATAAGAAACAAGTATAAAACCAAAACCTGATAAAATGACACATTATAATTTATAGAGATAAACATTGTATAAAAAGAAACATGCTTAATTAAGATTTTATACTAACAAAAACCTGAAAATTTCACATTCCTTTCAAGGCAGTTATTTGGATTAACTATTTTACATTGTTCTTGAAAAAACATAATGACTGCACATTCTGGGTTGCATCTAACTTCCTTACACAGCGTTGAGCAGGGACATGTATTTCGAGCGCCCTTCCCCGTGTCTCACCTGCAGCCAGCTCCGGATGACTCTCCTAAGCAACGTTTGTGAGTGATGCTGAGTGGCCTGGACCATCTTCCTCGCCAGGCTTTCCTGACTACACCGCGCCCAGGTGAGCAGGCATTTCTTCTGCAGGGCCAAAGAGTGATGTTCTTTGGCCACCTGGACAATTTTTTAAATAAGAAAAGGAAATTATTTATTTTATCTTAAATCACATAAGGAAACACATTCCCTTGGCAAATGATGCTGCAAACCACATCTAGGCAGTTACTAGAGAGAACAATCCATGTCCCAAAAGCTTTGACTATTGACCCTATTATAGGGGGATGGGGGGGTGTTAGATTCATCTCACGCACAGCCTTTCAGTGCCGACTCCCTGAAGACCACAGCGACTGGCTGGTTATTAGGAAACTGGAATAAACAACCTCCAAAGCCATTATTTCACTTGCAGTGAATTTTGAAGTGGGTGGCTGGCAACGTTCTCTGTTCGTCTGGAGCTTAGACAGCAACTCCATAACAAACCTCTCTTTTTTATGTACTTAACCACTGTCTAATTGAGGAAACACTAATACTTTCAATTAGTTTTGTAGAATGAGCTGTCACCAGCGCTGAAATTTAGACATTATCAATAAACCACAAAACCATTTGATAGAAAAATAACATGATGAATAATTTAATATCTTACCAACTTAAAAGGCTCAGAGCATCATTCTATCGAAGTAAACATACAACTCAGAGTTTATAGATTTTAAAAAGTAACTTGTATTCTTTCAAGAGGTCAGAGGAAGAAGCCCTTCCCTCTTGGTCCTTTCTAATCACACATTCTTCTAGGCCTTGCCTGGCCACCCAGCGCTGTGAATGTGACTGACCTGAGCGACTCCCTTGGCAGTCGTACTCCTTGGTCAAAACGACCCTCCCAGGAGGTCACTGTGGCACCTGAGGTGGCTGCAGGTCCTGACCCCTCCCAGTCTGGGAGCCAAAAGGCGAGGGCAGCCAGAAACACACAGCCTCCTCCCTGCCCTTCTCATCCTCGGGGAAAACAGAACCAGAAAGGGAAGAAAAGGTCCTCAGAAGGAAAGTGGTTATTGCATGAAATGGAACAGTGTGAGGAAGAGAAAATAGGAGACGTTTTGAATGAAACTACAGTGGCCGGAAAGAGAAAGACAAAACTGCAGTCTGTTAAGGACCGCTCACATTCCTTCCATTGCCTGTCGGAACTTCAGCTTCGTTTCTAGGTGGTTATTTCCACAGATTATTTTAGCCAGGCCTCGTGTGACTCCTGCAGGCTCAGCCTGTCTACACGCGTGCTTTTCAGACTCTTGCCCACAGCCAATCTACAGGAGCGAACACTTCTTTATGCTAGTCCCGCTTGACCTTCTCTGACCCGTTGGCCTACAGCTAATGAGAACTCTTTCAGGCTGCCCCTCTCTCCCCCTCCCCCTACTTGACGTACAAAACTGCTGGTGAAACTCTGGGACCATGAATGCACCGTCCTTTCCATCTAGTCATGCTGCTGACTGAGACTGCGCCCAGGCCCCTCAGCTTTGGGCCAGCCCTTGGACCAACCACACCTTGCTCAGAAAGGAGTTCTCAGTCATGGAAGCTGATTTTGTTTGTTTAACAAGCACATGTGAGTTTGAGGGAAAATGCTACATAACCCTTCTGCAGAAAGTGTTAGAAACAACCCGGGAGTGTTTAACTGGACCTTTCTCCTTTCTTAATTCTTTTCTGTCCCTTCCTGAAAGCCAGCTCTGATGGGTGAGAAGCTATTCCTTCCTCTTACTGTTCTCCAGAACTTTTCGTTTTACATTTTTACTTTTTTTACTTTCAACTGGTGCTTGGCACCTACATCCATCCACCTCTGATTCCTACAAAGCACAAGGCATGCCAGAACTGGGCAGGACTCTTGCAGGAAGATGGTGCTGAGCCCCACTCTAGATTTGTAACCAATGCACTGTGTGACTTTCAGCAAGTCAGTTCCCTTATCTACAAACTGAAAGAGATGGAGAGGATTATTAATGTTCTAAATTTTATTATCTTGTTGTGATAGGCTGAATAGTGGTCTCTCAGGGATGGCCTTGTCTTGATCCCTGAACCTTGGTGACCTTACATGGTAAAAGGGATTTTGCAGATGTGACTAATTGAAGGATTTTATTTTTTAAACAATATATTTTTTTGATTATGCTATTACAGTTGTCCCATATTCCCCCCCTTTATTCCCCTCTGCCCTGCACACCCCCTCACTTGCATTCCCCCCACTTTAGTTCATGTCCATGGGTCTTACATATTAAGTTCTTAGGCTTCTCCATTTCCTATACTATTCTTAACCTCCCCCAGGCTATTTTCTACCTACCATTTATGCTTCTTATTCCCTGTACCTTTCCCCCATTCCCCCCCTCCCCCGTTGCCTCACTGATAACCCTCCATGTGATTTCCATTTCTGTGATTCTGTTCCCATTCTAGTTGTTTGTTTAGTTCATTTTTTTTATTTTAGGTTCAGTTGTTGATGGTTGTGAGTTTGTTGTCATTTTACTGTTCATAGTTTTGACCTTCTTCTTTTTCTTAGGTAAGTCCCTTTAACATTTCATATAATAAGGGCTTGGTGATAATGAACTCCTTTAACTTGACCTTACCAGGGAAGCACTTTACCTGCCCTCCCATTCTAAATGATAGCTTTGCTGGATAGAGTAATCTTGGATGTAGGTCCTTGCCTTTCATGATTTTGAGTACTTCTTTCCAGTCCCTTCTTGCCTGTAAGGTTTCTTTTGAGAAATCAGCTGACAGTCTTATGGGAACTCCTTTGTAGGCAACTGTCTCCTTTTCTCTTGCTGCTTTTGGAGGAAAAAGTGAAGGCTATACAAAGTGAAATGAAGAGAAATGTACAAGGAACCAACAGTGAAGGGAAGGAAACTGAGACTCAAATCAACGATTTGGAGCAGAAGGAAGAAATATATGTTCAACCAGAACAGAATGAAGAAATAAGAATTCAAACAAAAATGAGAAGAGGGTTAGGAACCTCCAGGACATCTTTAAACATTCCACCATCTAAATCACAGGGGTGCCAGAAGGAGAAGAGGAAGAGAAAGAAATTGAAAACTTATTTGAAAACATAATGAAGGAGAACTTCCCCAATCTGGCAAAGGAAATAGACTTCCAGGAAGTCCAGGAAGCTCAGAGAATCCCAAAGAAGTTGGACCTAAGTGAAGGATTTTAAAATGGAGAGATTAGCTTGGATTATATGGCAAAGCCCTAAATGTAATCAAAAGGGTGCTTCTCAGAGGGAGACAGGATGATCAGGCAGGGATTAGAGTGACTTGAGGAACAGGCTACGAGCAATGGAATGCAGGCAACTGTCAGAAGCTTAAAAAACAAGGAAACAGACCCTCCTCTCGGAACCTCCAGAAGGAACTCAATCTGCTCACAGTCTGGCCTTAGCCTAGCAAGTCTGATTTTGGACTTCTGACCTCCAGAATTTTAAGGTAACAGATTGTGTTGTTTTAAACCACTAAGGTTGTAGTAATTTGTTATAACCGCAATAGGGAACAAATACACTTGTGTGAACTAGACAGGTGATTCTCAAAATATGGTGCTTAGACTACTTATATGAACATTCCCTGGGCTACTTTTTAAAAATGAAGACTCCCTGATATCCGCCCCCACCTCTCCATCCCCTGCTCCAGGAGGTGGGCCCAGGAGTGTGCATTTTTATAAGTTTTCCAGATGGTTTTATGAACAATAAATTTTGAAAATGTTGGTTTCAGACCGATCAATAATTTCCTATTTTTATTTTAATTGGATTTTCTATACAGAAAGCCTATAATTGTTATTTTGAGCTCAAACTCCTGTTTCTATTTTTACGCTCTTCTGAATGAATTTTAAAAAGTTTAATTTGGTTATTCACTCAAGATTCTATTTTGTTTCTAAATTACATACCTTTCTTGATTTTATTCAATCAAAAACAAGAACGAGCCTGGTCGGGTGGCTCAGTCGGTGAAGTGTCATCCTGTACAACAAAAGGTTGTGGGTTCGATCCCTGGTCAGGACACATACTCAGGCTGTGGGTTAGATCCCCGGTCAGGGTGCGGACGGGAGGCAACAGTTCGACGTTTCTCTCTCACATCGATGTTTCCTTGCATATGATTTCATAGTGTCTCCCAATGGAGTAGGTAAGCCTCTGTCACCCCTCAATGACTATTAGTTTAGCCCTACGACTTGCTTTGGCCAACAGTATGTTAGTAAGCATGATACAAGCTGGGGTTTCATATGGGTTTACATAACAGGGCTCTGCCTTTGTACCTCAGACATTTGCCAGGTGAAAAGCACGCTCAGAATAACTTCTGGAGCCAGAAGAGAAGCTATGAAGAGACCTGAACCCAATCCACAACTGTTCCACAGACATGTGAGTCAAAAATAAATGCCTGAGTTATATGCCACTGATATTTGGGGGCTCTTTGTTATGTAGCTTTATTGCAGCAGAAACCTGACTAATAGACCTTATGGTAATTATTTTTCTCTTCATTAAATACTGCTAATAATGAGAGAGACTTCTATCTGTTTTACCTTGAAGGTCTATAATAAAATACTTACTCTAGCTTTTTTAAACCTATTCAATCACAGCAATCTTTTTCTACCTTGGAAGACCAAATCTGAACTCTTACCCCAAACAAGTAAATACAAACACTCAATTCATTTATCTTTCTGGCTTTTAAATCACAAAACAACACCTAAAACCTAATTAGGTGTTTATCCTATTTGAAAAGTCCATTTTCAAATTTTGGAGGGTAGGAGAATGACATTATACCTGCATATTTTGCTTGCTTTGAATTCTCAATCTCTTCCAAGGCTCCAGACCTTTTTTCCTTAGCAACACACTTTCATAATGATCTTTGGCTACTGCTTCCAGCTGCTGGTTCCTCTTAATTCTTCTGTGCTTCTCTAGTTCTCTCTGGGGGGAAAAAAAAAGTAAAAATGCTAAGGAAGGACCAAAATGGCAACATAGGAGGCTCCTGAACTTCCCTTCTCCTTTGGATGCACTGAATAGAGCAATACCCTCTGGAAGAAATCCAGAAACTAGCTGAATGACTTTTCCATATTGGGCAAATGAGAAAATACCCACATTAAAATGGGTAGAAAAGGCTGAGACACATTCTTGCCATAAACTCATCCCTGGCACAGGACCATATGATAAGAAGGGAACTCCCAATTCACAGCTTCTTCCTGAGGAGCAAAGGCTTTGGATTGCACATCTATAACTCTATTTTTTTTAAGATTTTATTTATTCATTTTTAGAGAGAGAGGAAGAGAAGGAGAGAGAGGGAGAGAAATATCAATGTGTGGTTGCCTCTCATGTGCCCCGTACTGGGGACCTGGCCCACAACCCAGGCATGTGCCCTGACTGGGAATCGAACTGACAACCCTTTGGTTCACAGCCCACGCTCAATCCACTGAGCTACACCAGCCAGGGCTATAACTCTATTTTTTAAAAAATTTCTTAAAAATAAGTTCATTTGAGTTGTACATCATCTATGTAGAAATTTTTGATGAAAATGGTATACAACAAAGTTTCCTTTCCCATTCTTGTTCTCCAGCCAACTGGATTCCCTCCTTAATATTAGCAAGTTCTTATGTGTCTTTTTAGAAATGATTTTTTTTAACAGAACAAGAGCTCTGATTATTATCAGAGCTTAATTCATCTTAGAAAAATGTCCAAGGGCAGCCACTCTTCCCTTTAATGGCTGTGTAATATGTCACATGGATGTAGACATACAGATATTATACACAAGTAGAACCCTGATTTTTAAAACAACAACTGAAGGGATGGTCCCCAAAACACCTAGCTCTGAAAAACAATGGGGTTTATGTCCATGAGACACACAATTATGCAAAGAAACAGTTCTTAATAGATGGGTGAGATCTCACTGGCTATGCTCCTAGGGTTTAGCGCTAAAGGGATAACAGGCAAAAATGCCCACCTCTTAGTGTCTTCCTAAAAGGGATTTTACTGCATACGTTACAAGTGTCTGCCTGAGGATCTGGCTTCTAATTTAGCATGCATCTAAGGGTTAGCAGCAAACCTCCAGAAGGTTGGGGGAGCTTGTTGGCCCTTACCTGACCTTCCTCCTTCAGCTTGCTCAAATAATAAAACCAGACTGCCAGCATCTCTGGAAGAAGTTTGTGTACACATCTGGTATGCCAATTTTTGTGAATGCCACCTGAGGGATGGGTCCCTGGATCACTGGCTGATAGCCAAAAGAACTTATATTCACATTCCCACAGGACTATAGCAAACAAAGAAGCAATTTTTAAATGAGTGCAGGGACATAAGGACTTCTGGTCAAGATGGCGGCATAGGCATACATGGCTCACCTCTTCACACAACCACATCAAAATTACAACTAAAATATAGAATAACCATCACTCAAGAATGACAGAAACCAAGCTGAAAGGAAGTCTCACAACCATGAGTTCGAGTTGAATGGAAGTCTGATAACTACTGAATTAAAGAAACCACATCCATCTAGACTGTCAGGAGGAGCGTAGACCTGGAATGGGCTGGCCCCATACCCACTTGTGGTACATAAAAATTTGGGAGGGATATCTCGGGAGTAAGGAGCCCCAGCATCACACCAGGTCCCTAGCCCAGGGTTCCAGTGCTAGGAAGATAAGTTCCCACAACTTCTGGATGCAAAAACCAGTGGGGATTGAGTCAGTGGAAGAAACTTCTGGAACCCCAAGCAGTTCCTCTTAAAGATTCCACACATCGACTCACTCACTCTGAGCTTCTGCTCGGGGTAGCAGCTTAAAAAGCACCAGTAGTATATAGGGAAGAAGTGAAGTATCTGGCATCAAGGTGAGCAGAGGCCATTGTTCCTTTTCTAAAACCTCTGCCAACAAAATGAGCAAGCTTGTGCCATATCTGAGACTCCATCAACCTGACAAACACTGTTTGACTTGCCTTAGAGATCCCCAGAGACTCCATCCCACCCAACTTGTGGGCCCATCCAAGCTGCTTTTCCATATGAATGACTGGCCTTGGCTCATGTTTCACAACTTCCTACATTCTATCAAACAAGCAACAGTTGGCCTCAGCGAGCCCCATGCCCAGCACTTGGAGCAGCCAGCCTAGATTCACAGCTTGACTTTGCCTGGGAATCTCTAAGCCCAGAACAGGTAGCAGCCATCTCTGATTGCTTTATAGCTCAGGCAGGGTGGTCCCAGGCAAAACACAGGTGGGGGCTGACCTTAGCCTGCACCATCTACTAAACGCCAGGGCCAGTGTACCCAGTGGACAGCAACAGACCACATCTGAGCACCACCACCTTGCCCCTGCATAGCAGATCCTCCATGGAGGGTAGAGGTTGGTGGTCAGTGGTCACAGCCAATCCTTGCAGCTGACTGGCTTGGGTAAATCCCTCTCATTGATCTGCCAACAACAACCAAGGCTCAAGTACAAGAGGGTGTACTCAGACCACACAAAGGGTGCACCTTGAATACCCATCTTGGGTGATAGGGGAGGCTGTGCCACTGGACCCTATAGTACATTAGGCCACACTACCAAGACATGGAGTCAAAACATCACTACCTAATACATAGAAACAAACACCAGGAGGCTGCCAAAATGAGGAGACAAAGAAACATGCCCCAAATGAAAGAACAGATCAAAACTCCAGAAAAAGAGCTAAATGAAGCAAAGATAAGTAATCTATCAGATGCAGAGTTCAAAACACTGGTTATAAGGATGCTTAAGGAACTTAGTGAGGACCTCAACAGCATAAAATAGATCCAGCCAGAAATGAAAAATACACTAAATGAAGTAAAGAACAATTTACAGGGAAAAAACTGTAGAGTGAGTGAAGCCAAGAATCAAATCAATGGTTTGGAACATAAGGAAGATAAGGAAGCAAAAAGTAACCAATCAGAACAACAAGAAGAAAAAGGAATCCAAAAAAATGAGGATAGTATAAACAGCCTCTGGGAAATCTTCAAGAGGTGCAATATTTGCATTATAGGGATGCCAGAAGGAGAAGAAGAAGAGCAAGAAATTGGAAATCTATTTGAAAAAATAGTGAAAGAAAGCTTCCCTAATTTGGTGAAGGAAATAGAGAGTCCAGGAAGCACAGAGAGTCCCAATTATGAGGGATGCCAAGAGACCCCCCCTCCAAGACACATCATATTTAAAAGGTCAAAAGTTAAAGACAAAGAAAGAATCTTAAAAACAGCAAGATAAAAGCAGTTAGTTACCTACAAGGGAGTTCCCAGAAGACTGTCAGCCGATTTCTCAGAAATTTTGCATGCTAGAAGGGATTGGTAAGAAATGTTCAAAGTCATGAAGAGCAGGGACCTACAGCCAAGATTACTCCACCCAGAAAAGTTACTGTTTAGAATAGAAGGGCAGATAAAGAGCTTCCCAGACAAGAAAAAATTTAAGGGAGTTCATTATCTCCATATCTCCAATCCATTATTATATGAAACGTTAAAGGGACTTATTTAAGAAAAAGGAGAGGATCAAAACTATGAACAATAAAATGACAAAAAATGTATATCTATCAAAATTGAATCTAAAAAACAAACTAAACAAGCAAGAAGAACAGAGACAGAATCCTGGACACAGAGTGTTTTGATGGTTACCAGATGGCAGGGGTGTGGGGAATGGGTGATCAGGTGAGGGGATTAATAAGTACAAATAGGTAGTTACAGAATAGCCATGGAGATATAAAGTATAGCATAGGAAATGGAGTAGCCAAAGAACTTATACCCATGACCCATGGACATGAACAATGGTGAGGGGATTGCCTGAGGGAGTAGGGGGTGCTTGGTAGAGGGCTCAAAGGGGGAAAACTTGGGATAACTGTATTAGCATAATCAATAAAATATAATTTAAAAAATGAGTGCAGGATCAACATTCCCCCTCCCATTCTATTCCCCCACCAGTGGCTATACACCTGGGCTCACTGCAGAGGGAGAATCCTAAAACACGCATCTCCTGGTTTCCTCTGGGAAGGGGCTTATCTATACACATTCCCAGCTAGTGCTTGAGGGTACAGCTTCACATCAGCTTGCCTCCAATTACTGAATGAGATCCTCCCCTTTGGGACACTGTCAGATCTTGGCATATATTCAACTATTGGGAGTTACTAAGAACAAAGACAACAGCTTGGGTGATCACAAAGTTTTGAGAGAGAACCAGGAGCCTGAGCCAAGTTCACTGATATCCTACATATGACCACTCTGTCAAGACTAGGAGAGATTGCTATTATAGCTAATGCACAGAAACCAACAGTGAGAGTCAGGAAAAAAAACAAAGAAATGAGGAATATGTTCCAAACAAAAGCGCAAGATAAGTCTCAGGGACCAATCTGAATGAAATGGAGGTAAGTGATTGACACATTAAAGAGTTCAAAATAATTGTCATGAAGATGCTCACTGAGGTCAGGAGAGTAAAGCATGAACGAAGAGAGAATTTCAACAAAGGGATAGAAAATATTAAAAAGTACCAATCATAAGCACACAGCTGAAAAATACAATAATTGCACTGAAAAATTCCATAGGGATTCAACAACAGACTAGATCAAGCATAAGAAAGGATCAGGTAACTTGTAGACAGAGTAGTGAACCATCCAGTCAGAGGAACAAGAAGAAAATGGAACGCAAAAGAGTGGGCATGTGACACCATCACCAAGGGGACAGATGTATGCATTACAGGGGTGGCAGAAGAAGAAGAGAGAAAGGAGAAAAGAGCTATTCAGAGAAATACTGGCTGAAAACTTTCCTAACCTAGGGGGGCAAACAGACATCCAGATCCAGGAAGCCTGAAGAATACCAAAAATGATGAACTAAAGAGACATACACTAGGACACATTATAATGAACTGTCAAAAGTTAAAGACAAGGAGAACATCTTAAAAGCAGAAAGAGAAAAGCAATTCGTTATATAAAGGGCACTCCCATAAGACGATAAGTAGATTTTTCAGCAGAAACCTTGAAGGCCAGAGGGAGTGGAATGATACAGTCAAAGTGCTGAAAAAAATACTGCCAACTAGGAATGATGTACCCAGCACAGATGTCCTTAAAAATTGAAGGATGGATAGAACTTCCCAGACAAACAAAAGCTGAAAGAGTTCATCACCATTAGACCAGTTTTACAAAAAATGTTAAAGGGACTTCAAGCTGAAACAAAGGATGCTAATTAGTAATATGAAAACACTTGAAAATATAAAACTCACTGGTAAAGGGAAATATATAGTTAAATTCAAAACACTCTAATATTGTAATGGTGTGGGTGAATCACTTAGAAGTCTAGATAAAGGTTAAAAGACAAAGTGTTAAAAAGAACTATAACTACAATAATTTGTTATATATAAACAATATAAAAAGATGTATATTATTACATCAAATACATAAATTGGGG
>VMDR010009936.1:0-32069 GCA_007922815.1 Macrotus californicus | reverse complement strand
CTGAAATAAAGACAGAAAAAAAATTCCAAAGAAGCAGCCAACACACTAATAAAAGAAACCCAGAAGCAATCAAAATACATAATTTGACTCGTATAAGCTTATAAGAGTGCTGATGGTGAGCGGTGCATTTTTAATAAGGAAACCAGATGTGACATACATATTATCCAAGTCTTCCTTTGCTTTCTTGGCCTGCTGTAGCTGCACAGTTCCAAAACCGAACTGCTATGTCAATATGGCGGTCTCTCTCCATACAGTTTTAGGTAATTCCTAAAGGCATAGCCTCTTTTTAAGTAGGGAATGTAGACATTTTTCACAGAAAGCTTTATCTTCTTTTAGAGTTCAAATCACCAAAAGAATGTTTCTGTCTTTAAAAGATTACAAGAGTTCAAAAGTAATGTCCTTATTTATTTATTTTTTGCTTCAACTTTCATTTCCCAGAAATTATCATTTTCTCAGTATTAGATAGTACAGGAATTATAAGTATAAAAACTTGTTTAAAATGTCAGTGGTAAAACGGAAGGAAGGAAGGAAAGAAGGAAGGAAGGAAGGACAGGAGGAAGGAAAGAAGGAAATGAAGAAAGGAAGGGAGAGAGAAAATAGAATGAAAGAATGGAAGAAAGGAAGGAAAAATTAAAAAGAAAAACTTTTTGTCTCAAGATAACTCCAAAGTCAGGTTAAACTAACAACGTCAAACCACTCGCCAGGTGGGTTCAAGTGATTGCATCCACACGGGGAAAATGATATAAACAGTTGATGAAACTGGCAAGAAAGAAGGAGACAGAGTCGGCAGGAAAACATAAATATGTAACAGGCTGGCAGAGATGAAAGAATTCTAGAGTAGCAAATGAGTAAAGTCTGGAGAGCAAAATGAGATAAAAGGTCACAAGACTCTAAGTCACTAAGAAATGAAAGAAAGATAGTTTAAGGCAATAATAAGAAAAGCTATAATTTATTGGGTCTAGACCAGGTGCCAGAACTGCTTCACATAGCTATCTCATGTAATCCTCATAGCAGATTTACAAAACAGGTGTTCTCATCCCTATTTTATGAATTGGGAAACTGAGATTCATAAAAATTCTCTTATTTGTCCACTTTTCTAGATGAGGCGTGTGTGGCGACTCACAGTGAACGGGGATAGTGATGGGACTGGGGTTGTGATTTCAGCACATCTCTAAGCCAAGCTGCGTCACCCAAGTTGACAGTATGGGTGCGTGGCTGATTAGTGGGGTGTGACCTAACAATAAGGCAAAGGAGAATAGAATTTCACAGTGTCCACAGCCAGCTACACAAAGGGCCAGACAAGCCCTGCAGGGCTAGCTACCGTGTGCTTACCTGGCTCCCTGAGATAAATCAGGCTACTACACCCAGAAATGAGGTCCCAAAACACTGTCTTTAAAAACTGCACAATACAGGGATACCGCCTTATAAACAGGTAAGCCGGTGCAATGCAATGCAGTTCAAATTTAATTCATACAAACTGTGCGTGATCAAGTCCCTTCTGACAGACACCCTGATGACTCGTTCCTTTCCTGGGCTATAACTGCAGTGTCCTTGTTTAAACAAATAGCAACGAATGCCGTGCATTCAAAGAAATGTTTGCAGTGAATTAGGGTTTAGGATTGTTCTTCTCATTGGTCTCATTCCAGGAAACAACTGACTCGTTTCATAATGGAACCGTCCCGAAAGGCAAAATCAGGGTGACCCACTTGGAGGCTTTCTGAAACAATGGCTACATCTGCCTTTCTCAAAAGAAAAACAACTCGGACCATCCCAAATCAGAACCATGCCCAGACACAAAAATATCCGCCTGAGAAAAAAGGGTGAGTCTTGGGAGGTATTTTAGTAGCCTGTCACATCAAGCTGATGATAATTGGCTTTAACTGGCACTCCCACCAAAGCCTTATCATTCATTACCTTGTCAGAATAAATCTACCTGCCGTGTCACAGGTTCCATGAAGAAGCCCTTACCCTTTTGTAATTGCACGTTCATCTCAATTTGTGTACACTCCTTCATACGAACTGGATGCTTTCAGATCACATATTGCCGGGATCTGCTGTTTTGATTGTAAACAGTGGTGTAAAGGAACTTCAGCGAGCATCAGGAGTGTCCTTTTCCCCTACAGATACCTTCAAATTAACCCCAGGGGGTTTAATATCATGGCCCTCAGGAGAGAAAAGTTACCTATGATTGCTGGCACACTGATTATTATTGTTTTAGTCAGGTCCTGTTGCTGGGACCCGATTTTTTTTTCAATTTACTCTTTTTCCCCTTTGGCTTTTTAAGACATCAGAATGTGCTGTATCAAAGCTTGAGTATGCTTTGCTCCACATGGCAATGAAAGTGTTTACTGAGTTCGGGCTGTCCGTGCCCATGAAATGCAGGAGAAGTCTGAACTCTGCCTCATTTCCAGAGTATGGCTACCAACTGGCCCCTGCAGGAACCCATGTGGTTGGAAACAAACACTGAAGCGATTTGGACTTGAAATCTCCTGGAAAGAGTTTAAACTGCTCCGGAGGGTGGGTGGTTCGTTTGGCAGAGAAAGCCACTGGATAAGAGGCTCTCTGATGAAACTCTGTCCGCACCAAGAGGTGAGAAGAGAGCTAACAGTTAGAGAGGGCATACCGGGCTGCCAGACACTGTCCGTAACAATTATCAGTGACAGTCACCACCTCCGGACACGTGCTGTATGCCATGTGCTTTATTTTACAGCCATCTACTATGTTTCCACAACTGAGGTAGGTACAGTGATTTCACCTTTTTCCAGCGAGGTAACGGAGACTGAGACTACAAGCCTAGCAAACTGGAAAAAGGCTTCAAATCTGGTTACATCTGCATGCAAATGTTCTTTGTAATGCATTAAGCTGCCAGGCGACTGAGTCATGTCTTTGACCCTTCTGTGCTAGAAGGGAGTTGAGGGAGGGAGGCAATATTAGTACAGGAGAGAGCTTTAGAGACATAAGTGGCTTTTGTGTAGCAGGACGCGGTATTGCAGCAGATGGTCTCCATGTCACAGGAGCCAGCTCGGACTTGCTCCTGCAGATGCTAAGGGGTCACTGCAAATTTTAAGCAGACCTGGTCAGAGGTCGAACGGAGAATGGCTCTGAGCGAGAATGGACTGGGGATGTTGCGACTGGTTGGTCAAGCAGGAGAGACCCAATTAACAAATGCTGGAAGGGCAGAGTTCAGCAATGTCTGACATGAAGCTGGATGGTAGCACAGCACCTCCACCATAAACCCTGCCTTCCCCTGAGAGCATACCGGCCAACTGTTCACATACAAGAAGGATGAGAAAAAATCTGGTCATTTAGTCTGAGATTTTCAAAAGGATGCTTGGTCTTATATGTTAGATGAGGACATTATATTGTTTAACAAATAACATAGGCCGGAAAGTTACTCTTCAAATTAGTGGGAATGTTTTTGGAATAAAAGCTAACTATCTTCAGCCAGTCAACCAGAATAGCATATTTATCTAATAAAGAATGATTGATCTACAGTTCTACCTTGACATAAATAAGAACAATTTGGACAACCAAAGCGTTCTTCCAAACAAAGGTGTGTTTGTTTTGGATTCATCCCTCTTTAGATGGCCCGTGAACTGTATTTGTCTCTTTTACAACAGCCCATGCTTGATACCAACATAGAGAACTTTTCTCTATTGATTTCTTGGTTTATATTATAAAAGTTCCATATGAAAATGCTTTACCATCATGTATAATAAATATTGGGTTTATTAACTTAACAAAGATAGTATTTGGGTTAAAATTTGTGACAAACTGATCATTCCAAGTTATGAAGGAATAGCCTAAAAAAGCAAACTTCAGACCAGTACATGAGTAGTTATTTCCCTGATAAAACATTCATTTTTTATTCAAAAAGACTTACTGATCACTTGCTCTATGTCAAACTGAGCACAAGGAACTAGAAGTACAGCTCTGAACAAACCAAAGACCTGCTCGCATGGAGACTGCCTGCCAGGATCGGAGACAAGTAGTGAAGACAACAACAACAAAGAGAAAACCCCCCAAACTCTGATGGTTCCAAAGAAAAACCGACCAGAGAGTAAGGGAAAGTAGGCTGTTGGCCATCACTGTTATAGTCGGAATGGTTGAGATTAGTTTCTTTAAAGAAGCACCTAAGTAGGCTGAGAATACCAGCCTTACAGACACCTAAGGAAGGAGAATTCCAGGAGATGAACAAGTGCCAAGGTC
The DNA here is from genome assembly GCA_007922815.1 of Macrotus californicus. Lineage (NCBI taxonomy): Eukaryota > Metazoa > Chordata > Mammalia > Chiroptera > Phyllostomidae > Macrotus > Macrotus californicus. The sequence goes on along the minus strand of VMDR010009936.1, from coordinate 27,860 downwards.
CTGGGGTAAGTGTAATTTTGTAGGGGATGAAGTGAGGGAAAAGGGAGTCATAGAAAATAAAGGCAGAGGCTGCCCGGGAGCTGACTATCTCAAGAATAAAGTCTTTCTGTTTGCTCTGGATGCAGTGGGTAACTAGTGGCAGGAGGGTTTTGAGCTGGGGAGTGGCATGTCCACACTGCATTGCAGAAGCATCACTCTGGCTGTTCTGCGGACAGTAGTTGGTATACTGATTTCGGGACTGTTTCAGTGGTGTGGGGGGCAGTGACATGAGGGAAGGAAAGTTATCAGGCTTGTGATGCATTCTGAGAATGGAACTGAGATAAAGTCTTCTCCAATGATAACTTTTGTAATTCCTTCATGTCATAAAAGAAAATGGAAAGGAAAGATAACCCATTATATAGAAGTGTAAGTTGTTTATTTTTTAAATAGTAATTGTTCTCTTCCTATAGGACAAGATCTTGCCATGAGAAAAATCAAAGCAGTTTTTAACACTTCTGTGAGGCTGACACTCCACTAATTATGCCTAGGACTATACTTATTTTTCAATATAAAAAATTTGCTTGAATAAGAGTAAATAATGATAAGTCCAGGTTACGTTTATTGAGCACTTCTTATGTTCTGGGCAGCATGCTAATAGGTTTCCAGACTTTATCCACGCTTCACGACAACCTAAAGAGAAAGCTATGGTTATCTGTACTATCTCCACATTAGAAATGAGTAAACTGAAGCCTAAACAGGTTAAATGTTTGCCAAGCCCACACAACCAGGGAATGACGCACCTAGGAACAGAAGCCAGGTCTGCTTGATGCTGAACGCAGCTCTGAACAACTAAGCTCTGGTATATACACATGTTCTAAAACACACACAACAATAACAACCAAAAATCCTGAACTGTTCAGGTATTATTTCAAAGGACATTTTTAACTAACATTCACAATTTTCTTTTGACCATGTGACGGCTTATAAACTCAGGCATCTTTGGCCACAATAATTGGCACTCATTAGGTATCAATTGGGGATGTTGATTTTCTCATTAAAAAAGAAGTTAACTCCTAAGACATGAAGAATGATGATTGCTTTTTTAGTTGGTTATATTTAGTATTTTATTGATTTCTTTCCTCATTTATAAAGTAATGATAAGGGGGTGGTGATTATATCTTTAAGATGCATAGGTTTCTTTTGTTAAACACACACAGAAGCTATGTTTTGGACTGGATCTGACAGTCACTGATAGGAAACAAAAGGATAGACCTTACAGAAAGCAAAGCAGAAATAAACAAATGTGTAAATAAATAAACCAGCAGAACCTTTCATACAACTCTAGGAGAGAAGCGTTGAATAACTAGGACCTCATGGTACATTCAAAATCTTAAAATCGAGTTTTCCATTTGTCTCCTTCAAATGATTTCCCGGGGAAATACACTACATAAAGAGTTTAATTCATTATGAAGAGCACTAGATAGTTGGGCCAGGATTCAGTTACAATAATTTTTTTACAACTTTGTAATTAGGGCAGTCAAATTTTCCAAGGGAAGTTAAGGAGGCAAGAGCAATAGGTTAGAGGGACTGAGACGTTAGTACTCCCTGTCCTCTCCTTGCCTGTACGAACTTGGCAATGGCTGCTCTCCCCCGTCCTCCTGTAGCCATAGCTCTCTCTGAGCTTGGGTAATCACTTCCTGGCCTCTTTCCTCAATGCTAAAGACTAGTAAAGACTTCCACATGCCACTATCCTTGCCAGTTTCCTCAAAGCTGTCTACACCTCTGGAAATCAGACCTTCATTAAACTCCCTTGAATTCAGCCATTTGGATGTGCTTCCCCTTCCCTGACTGACAGTGGTCTACTGACTCATACGCCAGCCTTGCCTCCTGCAAACCCAGCCCGCTGTCCCTAGGGCCTGGCCACACTGCACTTCCACCCGCCCATGGGATGCATCACCACTTCCATTGCGCTGTGCACTGGTGTGCTCTTTCCTCCCCCGCTTTGCTCCAATGCTCTGTACTCCTGTTTGTACCAGTTAACCTCCTATTAGCCTACAAGAGTTACTTAAGCACCAGTTTCTCTATAAAGCCTTTCAGAATCTGCCAAGGCCAATCTGCTATGCTTTTTTTGTAGGGTGTTGTTTACGTTTCTCTTATGTTCCACACACCTCAGTCATTCCCTGGCCACTTCGTGATTTTTAGCATATTCTCTACCACCATGTATGGGTTGGTCAGCATAGACCCCATCGTGCTGCAATAGCTAGAATGTGAAATCTCAATGGCTTCACAAAAGTGCTTTATGTTGGCTCACATAAAGTCCTCTATGGAGCTCGACAGGTCTCCAGGGAAGGACAGAAGGAAGAGGGAAGAGAATGCTGACAGGACCCCCCCACCCCCGGCAATTAGATGCATCACCCAGGGCATGTCACATTTCACCAGGGAAGTAAAGTCCTTCCAGGTGGCAGGAAGGAGAAGAGACCTGACTACAGGTGGGCATTCGGAGTACTTACCACATATCTATTTTAGGCTTTGCAAACCTTTATTGTTCTTTGAATCAACTCACTATAATTTTTTTACTTAAATAAATATATTTTAAAAGGAAATGGCACCTGTTAATGAAAAGCTTCTATTATATAACACACTAAATCTCTTTCTTTCTTTCTAATCATAGTGAAACAAAATCATAATAATTATAAGATGAATAGTCTATATATCACTTAAGTAGCATCCCATGACCATTCTTTGGGAAGCACTATTCTAATGTTAAAATAGCTAATAGTCACTGAGCAGCTGGCACATGTCAGCAAGTGTTCTAAGTATTTTCATATGTTTCAATTCTCCCAACAACCCACAAGTAGTAAGTGCTCTTTGTTATCCCCATTGTACAGATGCTGCATGAGAGGCCAAGTGTTTTTCCCAAGGTCATATTGGTAGTAAGTGGCAGGGGCAGGACATGAACCCTGGCAGATGAATGCCACAGAATTCACTTTTACTTAATCTTCTTAGTTAGAGTGAGCAACAGTGGGGCCGCTGCTCTCTTTGCATTCCAACCACTGAACCCACAGTCCGGTATGTGTCGTAAACTGAATTCGGGTTTGCTCACTTGCCACATAGATTAGGAATCTTAATGTCAAGAGAGTGGCACCAAAATATCACTAGTTATTTTTTAGAAGGGGTGGGATACGCAATGCTTGTAATAGTCAAAAAATTCCTAAGTGAAAATGCAAGATGAGCTTAATTCAAACTTGTACTTCCTTCCAGACACTATATAATCTAAAGAGCTTGTTCAGGTCTGTCAGTACATGCCTTGGGAATCCAGCTCCAGAGGCCACATGGCCTGATACTACTCCTCACATCCTCAGAGTGCCAGGTCACAATGCCCCCATGCCTAGCAGGTGACTTAGCCCTGCGATGTCCCCACTGCTGCTGTTGACGTTTTTATCCCATCGCCTTATGCCTCGGCTGCTGCTCAGGAAAGTGGCCTGGACTCTGCTGCCGTGATGCGTGGTGCAGGAAGACCCTGCTACTCACTGTTTGCTCTGTCCAGGCAATGCCAATGTCCTATCGGATGGTCTTTTTAGTTTGTGTAAGTGAACCATAAATGTAAGCAAATATTAAATCATTTAGCTTTTCTTTCGTCTAAAAATAATAATTATTTGACACCAAATTTGGATTTGTTTACCATAAAGAAAAACGTCATTAATATGATTTTGGGAAAGAAGAAATCAGATTGAGGAATAAGAAGGCATTTAACATGCTAGGAGCATTGAATGTTATCTAATTTAATCTCCTCAACTACTCTGAGAAACAGATTGTACTATTCCTATTTTAACAAAGAGGAAATTATGTCTCGCAGAGGTTAAGCAACTTGTTCAAGGTCACACAGATAACGAAATCAGAGTTTGATTTTATAGATATTCTTTTTTCATCTACTTTCTGAAGAAAATACACTACTGTTTTGCTTTTTATTGCTAGTAACAACAAGGAACTAACAAAAAGTGAAAATAAGAGTAAATAAAACAAAGAGAAAGTTAACAAAGTTTTGAAAGTTCTCACACAAAGTGTTTTCACTAGCAGCAAACCATAAATATTCTTATTTCTTTGATTTCTTCCCAATTCTACCATTACAGCTTCTATCTGAGAACCCTGAAAGATCCCTCTACATGCTTTTAACACAAAGGCCAAAGCCATCTTTCTGTTCACCTTGAAGTCTTTTCCCCCCCTTCACTTAAGAATTTTAGAGAAAAGCAAAGGACATGTGGAAATAATAATAATAAAAATAATGGCCAACATTTATTAAGTGCTTGCTATGTGACACGGAATTGGTCATTTAAGTCCCCACTTGGCCTTAATAAGATGCATTGACATTTCAAAAAACAGTAATTCTCCCTTTTTTTTTTTCCCCACACACAAAAAAGATACTATGAAGCGTTTCATCTGAAAAAAAAAAAAAAGGATAATAGAGAAATGAGATGGAACGTAGCCAGGAGTGATGCCCCTTGCTTGGACTGGGGGCTGTAAGAAAGAGCATTATTCAATGTCTGTCATTGAATACAGGGGCAGAAGGTATGGAAGACCGGGCCCTAAGAACAGGGAAAGGTGAGAAGCAAGGGTAGAGCAGGCCGTAAAGAGGAATTGGGCTTTTAAGCAGGAAGGGGAAAAGTGGAAAGGTAATGAGAAGGAAATCCCGAGGTCTAAGACGTGTATGTATGTTAAAGAATTCTCTTAATTTAATAATGTCTAAAAGAGCCTCATGGTAGCCACTAGCAATTGAGTGGTACACAATAAACTTCTCCTTTATCTTAAACAGCAGGATTTGGTTCTTCATATATTTTTTATGACTTCAGATAAGAAAGATTATGTTTTCATGTAAGCATGTCATAGAGAATTTTAAATGTGCAGGTTTTAACAAGATGTTCAAAGCTGGAAACTAGAGTTTTAATAGCTGTTTTGCAAGTAATACACTGCAACCTTCTGTCCAAGGGCTGGAGCCTGCACATAAAAATACAAGGTTTATGAGCGCGAAGCTGAGAAAACTTGTCTTCAAAGAAACCAGCCAGTGATTGATAAATGCACACAGTCTTTAGCAGGCTCAGTATAAATTTCAATACATTTAAGAATTGAGAGCCTCAAGTTACAAAAATTATGCTCGGTAAAATGAAATCCTTTAAGAACTAAGCCAAGCTTTGACTTACATAGTATTAAAAAGACTTTTTTCATGGTGACTTGGGGTTGGGGGGAAGGCTGGTGATGTGGGAGCTGGCTTTTCATTTAAAGTATTTGATAAAGATAATTTTAAGACCTACATTGAAGCCTCTTGGAATGTACATAATTAAAGGTGTGTTTTAAATTAGTGAAACTACTTGCCAAGTACACAATAACTGATGTTGTATTTCTCAGGTAAAAAAAAAAAAGGTTAAAGTAAAGACTTAATTGAATCAAAAACAAAGACCAAACATCAAAACTCAGAGAATCTTCGAATCAAAAGCACTATCACAATCATTTACGCAACAAAAGCGCGAAAGTCTTTTGAAGGGACAAAGTTTAGCCGTGGTAAGACAGCCACATCAAATTCCTGGTGACAGCTGGAAAGCCTCTTTTCTGGGCTCATTATTCCATATTTGGAAAATGTTAACAGTGTGGTGGCTGCTGGTGGTCAATGATCTGAAGGAATTGGGTGCGAGAAAGCAGGCATTTATGATGGATGACACAAAAATCTTGTTCTTTCATAAATTATTTACGCCCACCCCACCCCCCCCCGGGAAATCACTGGTTCAACAGAGAAACTCCAGCCTTCAAAATTTCAGAATTCACTCAAGAAATCAGAATTCCACCACGTAGCTCATTAGAAGGAAGCCCACGTGTGGGACTTGGTGTAACCGTGCTGGAAGAGTTTGCAAATATGGCTCCGTGAGGTGGTGCTGAGACTAGCACGAGAGGAAGAAGAGCAAGGACAGGGTGAGAGGGCTCCAAGGAGGACATGATGTGACCAAAGCCAGGAGTCAGGCTGCCTGGTCCAGGCTAGGACACTGGAGGAGAAATAACCACAATGAGAGATGACGCTCAAAAGAGGAGGAAAGGTGACAGAAACTTTTGTCCCCCCCCCTCCAACCCCCCATCTCCCAATAGCAATTTCCCCAGACAAAATCTAACTGAAAGCCAGTAGGCAAGGGAGCCTGAGAAACACAGCTTTCAGACATCAGGTCTTGTGATGGAGGACATGCCAAAGGAGGGGCAGATACTCTCTTCTCCAAAAGTGGGTTTTTGTTGCCACATATATTCTACCTCCAAAATGTTGTTTCTATTTTTTTAACTGAAGTTTTGAGATAGAGGCTTCATGTGGACATAACCTCAATGTTGACATGCAGCTAAAGTGAGAGAATTCTACTGGTGCCAGAGCTCACCTGGGAACCATCAAATGTCTTCCAAGTCTTCTCAAAACACTAAACATGGAGGAAATCAAGTAGTATTTTAATAAAAAGCAACTTGCTAAGGATTAGGGCTAAGTAGAGAAATTAATAGCTCCCAAGAATTTATTTACACTTTTCCATTCCACTGTTTTCTGGGAGCTGGAATAGATGTGCAAACATGATACACTCTGAATAAGTTTTTTTTTTTTTAATGCCATTTAACAAAAGAGTGAATATTTACAATGTCAGGCATATAAGACAAGTTTGTGAACACTAGTTCATTTACTTTGAAATTGCATAAATTTATTTATGGTAAGTCTGGTGAGAAAGCATTCACAGCCCACTCTATCAATGGTAAAATCGAGTCTTAGAGCTGTAAGTATTTTGTCTAAGACCATACGCCTGGTAAAAGCTGAAGCCCGAGTACAAAGCAAAGTCTCGAAGACCACCAAGTTTATATGCATAACCCTTAGCTCTAGTGAACATGCAAATAATTGGTAAACTCTAATAGGAGAGATAGGCTATATTTAACATATATGTAACGTGTGTGAGCAGAGGTATCGGGCTTATTTTTCAGGCTCTACCACAGCCTCAGGATCCTTATCTTTCCATAAAGACACTTACTGACTTTTATAATCACAGATGTAGGACTTTGTTGGAAGACTCAACGTTTATATTTAAGTTACATGAGAAAAATAACTCCCCCCCCCCATAGCAACTAGACATATGTTTAAAAGAGCAAACAGACTTCTTGCTGGGATCCCAATTACCCGTGTGAGAGACTCAATATAAATCAAGGGCAATATCTGAATGCATGTGATTAGATTGAGTTCACAGCTTTCACAGGAAAAATTGCTTTCTTTTTTAATACCTAATGAAGGTTAGTTTAGTATAGGCTCCACGGATATAGTAAAAGTAACTACTTCACTAAAAAGAATTGGCTAAAAACTAAGAAAAAATGAAACATTATTTTTTTCATATATTATATTTGTTAAAAACAATGTTCTCATATACTTCAGGGAAATGAGTCTAAATATTGTAAGTTGTAAAGGTAAAACTGATATTTCCCAATGGTAGCCTTTCTTAAAATACTTTCTTTCTTTTTGGTGATGGTCTTCAGTTGAGTATATTGCAAAATGTTTTAATGCTCCAAATGGTATCCATACTAAGAATGATATATAAAGGCGACTTCCTGTCTCCGCTAAAATTTCCTTTAGCAATCAAGTATTTGAAACGTCTGAAAACCGATTCTTCTCTGGCTATTCAGTTTTTATTACTATCTGTCCTTTATTCTTTAACAGGTTTCAATTATACTTGCAATGCTCTCCACTGTGACATGTAATAGAAAAGCAATTGGCCTTTCATTTTGTCCTTCCCGCTTTCCTTACCATAGTTTTATGATCACATCATAATTTTAGCTATCATTAACTTGTGTTTTGAAGCTACAAACTGATATTTTGCTTACTCCTTCCCTAGGGTTGTTCATCTATATTAAACATCTAGATACTTTTAAAACAAGCCTAATAAATCCTCACGGAAATCAAATTGGAACCAATACAGACAAATCACTAGGAAAATTATGTAGGTGTGGTTCACGTCTAACCTACAGTCATTATGTTAAATCATGATGTCTGGGGCAGCTGGTTGAATTTATATATTAAACATAAATTTTCTAAGTGACACTTTTTCTAATACACGATGATTTTACTTTTCTGAACCTCAAGTCTTATTTCATTAGAATGACTCAAATAACTACACTAGAAACTCACAAAAATTTTCCTCAGATTTAAGGTTTATGGAACATGTCACCTAAAAGATGTAAAAGCTGTATTGTGCTCATTTCTTTTTTCGTGTCTGTTATTTAAAATCAAAAGACTTAGACTTGATAGAAATGTAAAGACTAGATGTGAACAAACATGGACAAAAAAGTACTTTGTATTCCACTCAAGTGACTAGATCACTTTTTATTAAACTACAACTGAGATCAATGTACTTCAGGATGTGAACAATCTTTCTGTGAACACAGAATATAGAATAATTTATGTATTTTCTCTTTGAAATAATATTAATGCAGAGGTTAGATTACCTGTTTTATTTTCCATATAATACTTCTCCAAGTGATTGAAATTCAATAGGAAAATGCAATATTGAATTTGGAAAGTAGTGCAGTGTGGATGGGATGGGAGCTGGGGAAACATGGAATCTGTGGAACAGAGCAGCCATTGTTGTTGCTGTTGTTATTTTGCTTATTGTTATTATTAATTATGCTTTTTGTTATCGTAACTGCCTCATAAGGGTGATGGTTTTAAGTGATTAGTACTTAGTAGGCTATACAACTAACTATTTGGTTATATAGTCCTGAAGTTCAGAGTCAAAAGAGAGAAATTGGTCTGCGTAGTGCAGGAAAAAAGGGTGAAGAGAAGAGAATGACCTACTTAGTATAAAATGTGACTGCTTCTTATAACTCCAAATTGGCTGTAAATTCTACTAGATTCACGAAACCTTCTTCAGAATGAATCCACTGCAGAGCCTGTTGAGGAAGCTGGGCTCTGGGTCTGGACTGAATGTACGGTATAGACGCAAGGCGAGCCACGAAGACATAATCCCCTGGAAATGAGAATAATCATGGAAAATGCCACGGAATATTAAGGAATATGGTTTCGGAGGTTTTTAAAACCATAATTTTTCTAGAGTACCTACAGGATGGGGACCATAGCTGATCTTGTGGAGTTTTCAAGAGGTCTGGAGCTTCCTCTCGCTTGTCAGTATAGCATCCTTGTGCCTCCTGTGTAGTAAGTAATCCATGTGTATTTGTTGAGTAAATATCCCTGATTTAGTTCACCCTGTACTCTTATTTGAATAAGTTTCAGAGGTCAAGAGTAATAATTTCTTTCTTTTCCTTCTTTTCTATCAATCTTTGGCATTTCTTCCCTTGTCATAAACATGTCACAACATTGTGCCAAATTATCTGGATGAAAAATAAAAAGTTCAGTCAACCATAGCTCTACTATATTATACGTGAAAATAATAAGAATACAGTGGTTCAAAGGTATAAAGTATTGTTATTAATCAATCACTAACGTAGTTCTTACATAATGTGACCTGCTTGAAATAATTACTTCTCACTGCTTTTCTAGTCCTTTGTCCCCTCTCCCGACATCAGCACCAAAAGGACCAGTCAGACTGTTCAAATCAGCGGAGATTTAAAGCCAAGTCGGAGAAATGAAACCGTGAAAAGGAAACTAAAAACTCCATACCCACCCACCTGTGTTTCAGTGGCAAAGCTTCCAAGAAGAAAATCAGCTGAGAAATAGGGACAGAGAGAAATGGGAAAAAGGAAGAAAGATAGTCTATGGAATATCTCTTGAATTAGAAAGGAAATATCCTCTTCACGCTATCAAAGTTCTGCTACAAAATTATATTGTTCCCTGGTGCAGTTTTCTTCAACGAGTCAGACTGTATTATCCTAAATGAAAGCACATTGGAAAAAATCAAAGATTTAAAATCTTTATCATTTCACAGAAAACCACTGGCTCTCCACATTAAACCACTGGTAACTTCTACCAAGATAAAGATTGTTTTACACGTTCTCACTTTCAAATCTATGGCCGTTCTAGTCTGTTAGACTATGCTCCTCTTCAACATGAATTCTAATGAAATAATACCAAAGGAAAGAATATTAACATTTCAGCAATGCAATTTCTTGGTCCAGATGGGAAACCACTTGAGCTTAAAATGTAATGAATAAGGGAAAAAAAAAGATTTAAAACTCTACATTTTATTCAATTCATAACCCACATTTCCTGATGTGTGCTTCCTTAAAATGTTTCCAAGTCCCAGGGTTTGCTTAAAAGATAAATTTTAGGAGAACTATGTGGACGTCCATTAATCCGCTTGCAAATACACAGGTCATAGAACAGTGTGAAGTTATTTCTTAAATCTTCTACGTGGAAGAAACAGAACGCAAAGTACTCTTAATCTGCTCTGAAGAACAAAGCCTCAGTCTGCCAACACAGCTGATGATCTAGCTTGTCATTCAGGTTCCTCAAGGATGGTGATTTCACAAGCTCTTGATCACCTATTCATTGTCCGTTTGGCCTTGTCATCTAGGGCTCTTTCCTTATGCATTTTAAATGATCATACCTTAGACTGGGCTATTACCCTGATCCCATTCCTTAGGTGGCTGGCAGTGCAGAGGAATCTCCTCCTAGAATTATAAATTGTCTGCTCATATCAGCAAGCCCTGATTCACTTGAGAATGTTATTTACACCAAGACTTCAATACTGGGTATAACTCACCATTCCTAGGTGTCTCTACTTCTAGTTCCTCTCAGCGGACAGACGAAGGATAATATATATAATTTTTATATTAAATCAAAACTATTAAATCAAATTCATGACTCCATATTGATACCTTAATTTTAACTCAGAAACACAGGACTCATTCTAGCCCCCACCTTTTCCTAAGGTAACTTCTTTCTCCACAAGTGAGTCATCTCACTTTATTATCAGCAATATGGTTTCATTATCAATAATACATTTATTACATGTTAAATCTGTTACACATGTAAAATAATTTCAGAGTTGCTAGTCCAAACCCCTGTGAGGAACAAATTTACCAAGTATAAGATAGGATTTGTGTGCATTCCCTTTGGTCTTCAGCCTTATATTATCTAATCAAAATGCTCTTTCCAAAGTAACTTTGGTCAGCTCCCTTCTTCATCATCATTCAGGGTGGCTATAAACTTGTTTTTAATACAATGAGGTTCACTTTTCAGTCTGTGTTCATCTTTTTGCCTATACCTATACATTAACTTAATGGTTGGTTTTGGGTTTTTTTTTACCCACATAAAGTAGAATTCCTTATTTGTGGTATAGAATTGTAAAGCATTACAGGCTGAATTATGTGCCCCCCACCCATCATCACCCAAATTCATGTGTTGAAGTTCTAATACACGGTAGCTAAGAATGTGACTGTATTTGGAGACAGGGTTTTTAAAGTAGTGATTACATTGAATGAGGCAATTAGGGTGGGGCTTAATCCAATATGGCTGGTGTCCTGATAAGAAGAGGAAATCAGGACATACAGAAAGATGCCAGGAGTGTGTGCAAGCCAAGGAGAGAGGACTCAGAAGAAAACAAAACTTCCAGCACCTTGATCTTGGACTTCTAGCCTCCAGAACTATGAGAAATAAATTTCTGTTGTTTAAGCCACCCTGCCTGCGGTATTTTGTTATGGCAGCCCTGGCAGACAAATATGCATGTGCTGTGACAAATGCAGAGCGTCATGCAGCCAACACCACAGCTCCACACAAATGGGGCCATGATCTCAAATTTCTCTCGTGGTGACCATTCGTAGTTAACACCTCCTTGCAGCTCCAAACCCTTGGCAACAACCAATCTGCTTTTCATCCCCATATTTTTCTTTTGTTCTAAAAAAATCACATATTATATAGACTTCTGGGGCTGTCTTCTTTCACTTATGAAAATGAATTTAAAATTCCTTCACGCTCCTGCATTAACTAATAGTTTCTTCCTTTTTATTGAGTTGTGCTTCATTTTACAAATGTACCACCATTTTTTGAAAATCCATTCACTAGTTAAAAGACATCTTGATTATTTTCAACTTATCATCCAAAGACTCAATGAAGCTGCTATAGACATTCACATACAAATTTTTATGTGAACCTAGGTTTTTATTTCCTTTGAGTAGATACCTAGAAGTTGAATTGCTGTGTTATATGACATATAAATATTTAACTTAAAAATATTGTTAAATTATTTGCAAAGTACTTGCACTATTTTGTATTCCTACTGGTAATATATAACAATGTCCCTTGAGCCCTGGCCAGTATGGCTCAATTGGTTGGAGAATCACCCTATATGGAAATTCTGGTGGTTCGATTTCTGGTCAGGGCATATACTTAGGTTGGGGTTTTGTTCTTGGTTGGAGCACGTAGAAGAGGCAACTAATCCATGTTTCTCTCTGGCATTGATGTTTTCCTCCCTCTCTCTCTCTTTTACTCTCTCTACGCATGTCCTCAGCTTAAAAAAAAAAAAAATGCCACTTGATCAATGTCCTTGTCAGGACCTAGTGTTGACAAATTTTATTTTCCTTCTTTTTCCTTTTTTTTTGTGTGCCATTCTATTAGAGATGTTGTATTCTTTAATATCCTCTTAACATCTGTGGTGATGTCCCCTCTTTTGGTCTTGATCATGTGAATTTGTGCCTTGTCCCTTTTTTCTTGTGAGTCTGGCTGAAGGTTTTTACATTTTATTCATCTTTTCAATGAATCAGCTTTCAGTATCGCTCATTTTTTTTCAATTATTATTCTTTTTTAATTTCATTGCATTCTGTTCTCTCATTTCCTTCTGCTTGCACTGGGTTTAGCTTGCTCTTCTTTCTCATGAGTTTTAACACGAAAGCTTACATTAATAATTTGAGACTTTTCTTCTTCTTATAAGTCCTTAATGCAAATTTCCTTCCAAGCACTGCTTTAGCTATAGTCCACAAATTTTATGTTGTGTTTTCATTTTCATTTGCTTCAATATATTTTTAAATTTCCTTTGCAACTTTCCCTTTGACTCATGAGTTATTTAAAAGTGTGCTGTTCAGTTTTGAAACATTTGACGATTTCCTAACTATCTCTCTGTTATTGATTTCTAGTTAAATTTCATCATGGTCCAAAAGCTGACTTCTTTTGTTTCCTGTTTGTTTTTCAAACTTTGTTGATGTTTATTTTATGGCCCAGGCAACGCCCTCTCTTGACAAATGTTTCATTGCAATTGAAAAGAATCTGAAATATGCTGTCTTGGGCAGAGTGTTCTCCAAAGTCAGTTGCCTTTAGTTGGCTTATAGTCTTGTCTAGGTCTTCTAGACCCTTATTGATTTACTGTCTAATTGTCCTATTGATTACTAAGAAAAGAGAGTTGACATTATTATCATTGTGGAGTTCTCTGTGCCTTCTTTCTGTTTTATGAGTTTTTTGCCCTATGCATTTTGATGTTCTATTGTGTGTTGCACACACATTGAGGCTGTTATGTATTATTGGAGAATTGACCCCTTTGCATCATGTGCCATCTGTCTTTATGATAATATTCCTTCTTCTAAAGACTGTATTTTCTCATATTAATATAGCTACTCCAAATTCTTTTGCTTATTGTTTGCATAGTGTACCTTTCTGCATCTTTTTAATTCGGTCTATTTCTGATGGGACCCAAAAGGGGGTCAATTTGGAGGTAATCTGGTTCTTACTGTCGGAAAGTTGGGATGGACACTCTTCCAGGTCATTACATCCTAGAGCAGAACTACTCTTTTCATTAGTCACACATTAATATACTTCTTAAACTTCATTTTTCTTTAATTAAAAAAACATTTTCATTTACTTGTGTGACCAATGGCACCACGAGACTTTAGTGAAAACCAATGCATCTCAATGAGCAGAGGTCAGGTATTAGAACAAAAGAGACCTGATTTTGAATCTTGCTGAAGTCACATTTATTGCTGAAATAGCTCAAACAAGTTATTTTACCTTTCTGATCTCTTGTATAAAACCTCTTGTATTCTTTACATATAAGTCACGATTCATTGAACAAATATATACTAAGCATCCACTAATAATGTATATTTGTAGAATGCCTGGTTAACTACCATGTGCCAGACATTCTACTGAGCCTGGAATATAGTGAGCTTACAAATGTAACAACTTTGCCTTTTATCATTGCAGACCCAGCTGAAAATCTGAACCCTTGAATCTCTGATCACATCCAGTGTGGTAAACAGTCCTTCAGGTTTGCTTGCAAAAGCCCTATTACTTACAGAAAGCCCTGGCCTCAGACTCAAAAGTTCAGTTATAATGGATCTTAACCAATATTGGCAACTTAGTTTCCCTTTGTCAGTGTTTGATCTGGAGTTGAGTAACCCAGCTCAGGCCAATTAGACATAAAAGGTATCAGCTAGAAGGCATACAGAAAAAAAGTCTAGATTAATAGAAAAAACTAATGAGAATTGGGCTTCTTTTTATCTCCCATCCCCTTTCTTCTTAGCCAATGTTTTGTCTTGTGGAACATGATGTTAGAACTGCAGAAATCACTTTGAAACCATTCAGAGAAAGTTTAAAAACATTCCAGTGGACCTTTCTGATATTATGGAGTGATCAGACTAGCCATGTGCATCCAGATTTAATGTAATGTGAAATAATTAAATGCCTTTGGTATTTACATCATTACAAATTAGATAGCCTTATACAGTACATAGTCAAACACACGTGAAATGATTCACCCAGTGAACACAACTCCTTCCCCTTTAGTCCTTCAGTGTCTTATAATTTATTGAGCTATTTCTTAACTTGCCTGTGGCATCATGTGTGTAGGTGTGTAGGGGTGTGTGTGTGCCCTTTGCCAGCTAGACTGCAAACTTTAACCATTCCTTGCTTTTCTGCAACAGGAGTCTTTCCCATCTCATAAAATGACCCCTCATCCACATGTATCTACAGCTCAAAATGGGAATCGTTCTGGTTTACTGTTTCCCTCCCATGCGCATCCAGTTCATCCACCAAACCTGCCAGTTCTCTTTATGAAATATGTCTTGACTCTATTTCCACTGTCATTCAGCCCAAACCATCATCTCTGGCTCTGGTTACAGGCAATCGACTCCTAATGACAATTAGATCTCAACTACCTGCCCTCTAAATCTTTCTCAAGGCAGTCAGAATGACTTATAAATCATAAATGAAACCCCATACACCCACCCCCTCCTAAAATCTCTGTGATAGATTCCCACTGTATTTAACATGAAACACAAAATCCTTGCCTGGGGCCCAGGCCCCAGTATTCTGGCTACTGACTGCCCATCTCACTCACCACATTCCGAATCCTCTAGCCACACCAGCATCCTTTTTGTCCCTCAAACCACACAGCTTTTTCCTGTCACAGTGAGTTTGAACTTGCTCTTTCTTCTGCTTGAACCACTTTTCCCAATGGCTCCTCAAATAGCTGTCTCCTCATTACAGAGGTCTTGCCTCAAGTGACACCTTTTCAGAGAGCTGCTTGATCAGTTCATGAATAATAGGAATTCCCTATTCCCATCCTCTCTCTCCACCACTTAACCTTGTTTATTTCCTGCATAGATCTACCTGCAGATGGTCTAATATAATATTAGCTTACTTGTTTTCTTTTGCTTTTTTTTAGTTGTTTATCTGTCTCACCCAAGTAGAACGTAAGCTCCATGAGATCAGGGACTTTTCCTGTCTGGTTTGTAATACCATCTCCCAGCATTTAAAATGGTGTGTAATGACTGCTTACTAAATATTAGTTGAATGAATAAAACTTTGTGTACTCTTTTTCCTCCTTACTCCAGTGCTTAACACAGACACATATTTCATGCCTACTCAATAAATATCTATTTTTTCAAGATATATTTATTGAACATTTTATATGCAAAGCTTCATGCAAGGCACTGAGAATATACTGGTGAAGGAGAAAGAGAAATAAAATCTTATTTTCCTTCCAGTTGCAATGTAAAATATTCAGTAAAACTTTCTGCCTATCCTCTGCAAGCTGAAGGACCTTGATTTCTGCTGATTTATAAGGTGTGAGTATAGTTCAAGCTTTAATTTTTATGCTTAAAATGCATGTACTTCCTTTTTTCAATGTCAAATGAATCACTACATTTTCAACACTTGATGATCTTTATTATCATGAAATATTCTGCAATTAACAAAAATATTTAGACAACATTCATTTGTAGAATCATAATATAAAGTATTCTCTGTTTTAAAATGAAATATTGCCTAAGGCTAGTTCTTACCAGGAGTTCTGGCTTCCGCATTACATATGCATTAATAGTTTGTCTGAACTCGACAACAATTTTTAATTTTTCCTTGGCAATGCAAGTGTTTCTCATACATTCATGAATCTCAAAGATCTTTTCTGGTTACTGATCCCAAGTCCACAGCTTCTCATTTCTTTTTAACACTGCTTTTTTGTCACCACTCCTGTTAACTCTTTACTTTCAAGAGACTTGTTTCTTTCAGCTAACTGCTCTTTTCTTTTTAATTACACTTCTTGGAATAACATTGATTAATAAAATTATATAGATTTCAAGTGTACAATTCTATGATATGTCACCTGTATAATGGCGCTGAGTGCCCACCACCCAAAGTCAGATCTTCCCTCACCACATATTTGACTCTCCTCTTAAGATTATTTTCCTTAGAGAAAATCAGGAACTGGATATTGAACAAGAAATGGTGCTGATTTACCTTCCAATAATTCAAGGATTGAGATATGATTATAAATTCCAATAGTAGGAGAAAATGCAAGGACCATACAGAAAAGGAAAGGGATCTCATTTTGTTATTCTTACCCCTCAGATGTAGGATATCTACAGCTTAGTGTATAGAAAAAAGCTGACTGCATTGAATCAAAAGTTTTAGCTATTCAATTCAGAGGATTCTTGAAAAGTCAAGATGATTTATATTAAAGGGTGGAGAGATATTTGGGTTATGAATAACTAAAATAAAGAAATATAATCATTTACAATATAAAAAGCAAGAGGATAGCATATTTATAAAGGTGATGAGTAATGAAAGCATGGGAGATGTATCATGGGAAAAAATTATCACAGCTCTCCAAAAAGAATGAGTGCAGATCCTGAGGACACTCACTGGTTGTTCTGAAAATTGGTAAATCATGGGAGAAAAAGTTGGAAAGCTATAGACCTAGGCATAGGATACAGCAGTCTCAAAGGCAAGACCAGGTTTCCTAGACAGTGAGTAAAGAGCTTCAGAAGACCAAAAGGGAGCTTGTCTATAGCTTAACCAATACCAAAGGTTAGGTAAATGAGTGTGACAATAGACCTGAGGATAAACAAGTTTCAGACACTCATGAAGTTTAGTTTTGGGGAAATAATAAGGAAATTATATACTTTTCAAACTGAATAATTTAAAGTTTAAAGGAAAGACAACAGAGTAAGATGTTAGATTTAGATTCAGTCTGCAGTTCTACTAGTAAACTCCTACTCATCCTTCAAGACCCAGCTCAAATATGTCAAGTCTCCTTGGAAAATGTTTCTGATAGATTGGACCATTGCTCCTAAATCTTTAGTCATACCTCTATTATAGAATTTGCATTATTGGATTCCTCATGGGACTTTGAAATATGTCTCATTAGTGTAGAGGAGAATGTTTTCTTGCCCCATCAGTCTTGACGTTGGCCATTAGACTCCATCTGATAAATGGAATGTTAGGTAGATGGAACATGAGTAGCATCTTTAAACATGCTTGTGAGATTTGGGTTGGCCTCTTGAATGATTACTATTCGCCATGAGAAGAGCAAACCTAAGTAATTGCTCCCCTTCAGCCAGGCCCAAGAACGGGACACACGAGACATACCTAATCCTGTCAGGAAACTTGGA
Organism: Macrotus californicus; assembly: GCA_007922815.1. Classification (NCBI taxonomy): domain Eukaryota; kingdom Metazoa; phylum Chordata; class Mammalia; order Chiroptera; family Phyllostomidae; genus Macrotus; species Macrotus californicus. The sequence goes on along the minus strand of VMDR010009936.1, from coordinate 10,055 downwards.
GTCTAGTCTAGCCCACACATAGCAAGCCAAGCTCTGCTGAATCCGTTTACTGGCAGAACTATGAACGTGGAAGTGAATGTTTGCTGTTGCAAACCACTGCCATTTTCAATTGGTTGCTACACGAAAAAATTGATGACCACATTTTTCAATGCTATTCCATGCGGAATCTTTTGTTCTGTGTAACGGACTCATGTGGTACTCCGCATCTATTCCTACCATAGTGTCTCCTAACTGATAAAATTCCTGTGCAAACATTTGCCTCTCCTCAAACACTGTAACCGCTCTTACTATACAGACGTATCTTACTGGTATTTTTATTTCGCTACCCTCAAACCAACTGGAGCAAAACTATTATGTGTTTGTAACAGAGCTGCTTTCTACATGTGAATGTCCGAAGGAAAGGGGATCAGACGTACCTGTAAGACAAATCCGGTCTAAGATATTTCCAAGCAGCCATAACTTCTCTATAACGTATCATTTTACTTCAGGCTTTCTAAAATGCATGCTTTAAAGACAGAAAAAAATCCTACGGAAAAAAGTTAAATAAACTATGTGGTATCACAAAAAATACTCACAAGGTACTCATAAGGTTAGTGCTGTCAGTGTAGATGCCACGTCAACCCTAACTCATTCTCATTTATTGGAGTCTACTAAAAAGCTCACAGTTCCTCTTTTCTGTCTCTGTTTTTGCATACATAACATATTTTTATGTTGCTGAGTAAATTCTATTTAGACATTAGCTTTTGCTCATATAAACTATTTTTGAATAGATAAAAAGCAATGAAAGCAGTTCCCAACTCAGAAGCTTAAATTACCCACACAACCAAATAGCTGTGGCTATAAATACATGTTAGAATTAAAATGTGGAATTTGTCCATACCATTTAGGAAATCAATTTTATACTGAGTCCTGAATGCATGGTGTAAAAAGATGATAAAATCTGATTTATAACTAAGTGAATAAACTATAAGTCATAAAACTCTGAAGCCCCAAATTGTCAAACAGAGTAATTTCCAGTTTTAAACATGAGTCCATTAGGCTATCGCATACTACTCCTGTTTTGTTAGCATTATAAAACAAAATAATATTTATTTACACAGGACACTATTCCATGAGCTATGCGTACTTTTTGTGAAATGGCAGTAGACACTGTGCTACACTGCCCAGGTGACCCCTTTGGGACTGTAGGCATTTCCCTCTGGGAGTTGGCCTCAACTGAAGAGGACCTCCTCATTCAAGGTCACATCCCCCTTTCCTGTGGTAGCCTGCATCCAATGACCAGCTGATCCTGGGATATAGAACCGGACCCAGAGCTCCAAACTGGGACAAGTCTAAAGGGCCATCTCAGGTTTCTGTGAGGTCACCTGGAGACCTCCATTGAGACTCATCAGAGCTGAGCATCTCCCTCTACCCAGTGGTACTCTCTTCACTGCCCTGCAGTTGCTGGTCCCAAGAACACGTCCTAATACACTCCCTTCACACTAATCTCTATCTCAGTGTCTCTTTCCTGGGAACTTGGCTGACAACACCAACGATGTCAAACAAATGCCACTTGATGACATTAAGTGAATTGAATCTACCCTAATTGAACTAGGAGTTAGGAGAAACACAATGACAAAATGTGCAGCCTTAATTTCCGGGAGCATGCAGATCTAATGAAGAAACAAAGGTATCAGCACATAACTATCACACAATGAGGCATAAGCTGGAAAAGAGATGAACTGATCTCCTAATTTTCAATTGTTTCCTGTGGAAGTTGTATTGACTGCTCCGTGTATTTCCTATAACCCTACCATCAGAGCCATACTGCAAGTTCTGGCTAAGGCACTAAGGGCAGAAATGACATATTCGAGGTCTAGGTAGAAGCATTGTTGAGCTGGAAGTCTATTCCAGGCCTCTCTCTCTTCCTGTTCTGACAAACTGGAAGCCTGAAGTTCAGATTTCAGCATAATGAGAAGTAGTCTCATCACTGGAGTCACCAGATCTGCCTCAGAGTGGCGTTTGCATAGAAGGAAAAAAACAATTGATGTGTAAGATCAGGGGGTTTGATAGTGTCCACTCTGGGTAACATGGCTGTTAGTTAACCTAGATGCATTTTGATGAGGAAGCTAAGAATGTAGAAAAATTTCCCAGATATATGATATTTAAAATGAGCACTGAATGATTGGTAATTGGTTTTTCTATGCAGAGAAGAGAATTGGTCTTTTTTCAGGAAGAGGAAATATACCAAAGACCGAATCAGAACTGGTGAATCAGGAAACACTAAGTTTCCATGTGTTATTCATTCTGAACTCTTAACCCAGGCTGGAGGGCTTTTGCCTGTCACAATGAAGAAGCTGTCTGCAGTGTTTGTGTGCCCACACACTTTTATGAGAAGAGCGCCCCGAAAGTGTTTGGAGCTCAGTTTAGGTGAGATGCAAAGGTGAGGCATGGCGGTAGGAGGAGGGGAGGGAGAAGCATGGGTTGCAATGAGGCTAGAGAGCTGGAATGTAAGGGACTTCACAAGCTCCCCAGGCAGTTTATGGAAGTGGGGGTAGTACTATGCCATGTCTTCTTGCCCAGTTTATTTTCTTAATTTACTGATCAGCCCAAAGTAGGAAAAATATTTGCCATGACTCTTAGAATAAAGTCTAACCTCTTTAACTTGGAACTTGAGGCTCTCTAGGACACAGGTGGCAAACACAAGGCCCACGGGCTGAATCCAGCCCTCCACCTTATATTTTATCTAGCCCAGCACCTCGCTTCTACCCGGTGGGAGTGATGAGCACCTTGTCCCTAATTAAGGAGTAATTACATTTATACAGTCCTAAAATTACATTCAGCCCTTTGAAGGCGACCGCGAGGCTGATGTGGCCCCCGGTAAAAATGAGTTTAACACCCCTGCTCTAGGATCTGAGCCTTGCTAACTTTTCCAGTTACAGTAGTTGGTGTCTCGGCCTTGAGAGGAGCTATGTGACTCTGAACCCTTGCTCTACCAGCAGCTAGCTGCTGGTTACTGTCACCATGTGTAAGATAAAGATGACACTACTTATTCAGAAGGTTTGTGGAGAAAACAACCTGAACAAATACATGTAAACAATTTATATTTTAAAAAGCTGTTGACACACAGTACAAGCTTAAAAATCTTGAGTGTTTTGTGTGCCCCTTCACCTTACCATCCATACTCTGGAATAATGCTTATTCAACTTTCAATTCATTCACAGAATAGATGCTACTTTTTTCTGAGAAGGATACAGTGGTCCTCCAAAACTCAGTTAATGTATTGCTCATGCCCTTCCACAATATCTTAGACTTTTGAAAAGACTGTCCAAAAATATAATCATATCTTTACTTATGTATGTCTGTACATGTACTTCTGATTATACTATGAGAAACAGAAGGTTACTGAAGGATACTTAGTAGAGTAATAACATGATAAACCTGCCTAAAGAATCACTCTAGCTGCTGTGTTGAGAATAGAGTCCATGGGAGCAAGTCCCTAGACCTGGTATGACCTGTTAGAAAGCAATGGCAGAGGTTTAGGTGACAAGTGGTACAGACTTGAACTGGGGTAGCAGCAGAGTAATTGTTACCTAAGGATGCTACGGATGTTAGATTCTGGATATATTCTGAAAGTGAAGCCACAGTTTTCTGATGAATTGAATGTGGTATGTCAGAAAAATAAGAGTCAAAAATGACTCCAATTTTTTTGTTTTGTGCATCTGGAAGGAGGGAATTGCCATCCAGTGAGAAATGGAAGACGATGGTAGAATAGCTTTTAGTGGAAAAAAATAAAACAAAAGAAACTAACTAAACACCCCCCCCTCCCCCCGTTAGCCCCTAGTTCAGTTGTAGAATGTTGGATTTGGGACATCTGTCAGACATCCATTTGGAGATGATGGGTAGTCAGATATGCAAGAATGGATATCACCAGAGAAAAGTGGGGAGATATAAATTTGAAAAGTGGCACCATATACGTGACCTTTAAAGTTTTTACACCACATGAGAGTTCCACTGCAGTGAGAAGAGGAGAGGACCAAGGCCCGGGCTTGGTTGATCTCTGACATTTAATTGGTGAGAGAGTCAGATGATGATCTAGCAGAAGGGACTGTATTTGCCCAATAATCACGAGGGAAAGAAAACTGAGAGGATATGGTGGTCTGAAAATCAGGCAAAGAGAGAATTTTGGGGGAGAATCTTTTTTATTTCATTTTTAATTTGAGAGAATAACAGCATGTTTGTATGCTGATGGGAATGGCCCCATGGAGAGCAAACATTGAAGATTCCACAAAGGGAAGTGACAATGCTGCGGTGCTTGGCATGAGCAGGCGAGAGAGGACAGGACTTGATGGGACACAAGTGGAATAACTGGATTTGGATAGAAGTCTGGATAGTGCACCTCTGGGCACACTTAGGAAGGCCAGATCTGGAGATGCAAGGCTGGCAGGTAGGAAATGGGTTGGAGGGATTTGTGCAAGTTTCCCTCCTTACCTCTTTTAGTTTCTCAGTAGAAACAGGAAGCAAGGTCATCAGCCGAGCCTAGGTTTCCCCATTTGTAAAGCTAAAATATTAGATTTAGGGTATTACTATGATTCTGTGAATAGTAATTTTAAAAGCACACACTCAAAAAGACTCAAGAGCTAACAGCTCTGAATATTTGATAAGTAGGAAAGAACTTATAAGGCACAGTTATTACTTCTATTATATTGTGAGAATATTTTTAAAAATCCCATCTTTTATTATCTTTTGCATGTGTCACATCCTCATGGCTTTCGGCACATATACAATTTCTGTAGAAACAAGTGCAGGAGTTGTCTTGGAGGTTGACATAGCCCATCTGCTTTAAGATAGCTTATGTTATAAAATGCTGTGTTATAAAATATCTTTCTCCTAACATCCTCTTACACTGAAGCAGATAAGTTGGTATTAAGACATGATTTTTTGAAGTATTCACCTACATAGGACCATGAGAAGCATTCTTTAAACAAAATTAGCAAGTTGGTTGGTTCCAGTTTTCTCCCCAATGTAGGATCATTAGGGCTTAACTAACGATGCACGCCTATTTTGCCTTTTATAATGAGCTAAAACGTTAATTTATAGTAACACACAAAAAATAAAACAAAATACAACTTCTGTTCCAAAAGGATATACTTTCCATTTCAAAATACTTTTTTTTCCAGACATATGCTCCTATTGCGGACTGAAGCAATTAGAAGCAAATATAACGGTATTTTTTAAAAAATATTACACAGATACAATGTCTGAGGAAAAAGAATACTGCTTTAAAATGCAGTAGGTTTGCACTGTTGTTCAAATTTTGATATTCAGTGTTTTTAATCTTCCAGATAAAAGAGTCTCACAACTTCTATGCAGATGAACTGTGTGCATTTCAATTTAAAGTAATGGTGTGAGCAATTTCATTCTGTTACTGCCAACTCCGATCCATCCACAGTGTCCATACTGATGCTACCAACAACAACAACAACAACAACAACAAAGAACAGAAAAAGAACAAAGGCTCCTAATTTGCATAATGGGCTTGAGAGGGTCGCTTTCACCTCATGGATCAACACACTAAAGGACTAAAAAAATTGCTAGAACCCAGAAACACACAGTATCTCAACATCCTCATATCCTACAGAGAAGCAGAAACCCTTTCATTACACAGTCAGTGACTTATCCATGTGCAATTACTAAGAAAACTCATTCACGTCTCATATTTGCTATATCAATAGGTCACCTATTTCCATGTTACTAAGTCATCAAGTGTAGTTCCCTAAGAATGTAAGAAGACAGAAAGTTGAGATTTCCAGTCTTTCAAAACCAATTTGTGATACTTCTATAAATAATATGAATTGGACCTACTCAGGTTACATGTTACAGTAAGAAAGTGAAAGAAGCTGAGCACGTTGAATGCCTGCATTTGAGTAGAGCGGAGCATATAGTGAGCTGAGTGGAGTATGGAGTGTGCATTCATACACTGTAATCTGCTAAGGCATTTTAAGTGTTGGGTGGAGCTTTATTCTGGCAGATAAATAAAAAGTCAATTGATGAGTGCCTGTATTCTCTCTCGATCTCATTGTGTATTTTTCCCATGAAGATCAGCCAGCTATTTGAATTCACAGCACATTTCCTTTTGTTCCTTTTTTATCAAAAGTACACTCTCCCTCATGATTTAGAAGTTGAAGCATGTGTTTGTAAATTACTTTAAACAGAAAGATTCAAGGTTTGCTGCAAAAAATTTCAGTTACCACATAAAACATGTGAGTATATCTGATAACAACAAGAGCAACAAAAATGATACTTCCAAGAACGCTGGTCCACGAAAATATTTCTTTCAATGGCCTTCACACTAAGCAGATCATATTTGCAATTATTTTCTTTGTTTGATAAATTTAATAGACAACTATTTTTCACACCATATTGAATAAGTTGTGTTTTTATGAACACATACACAAAGATATAAAAAGGAAGTTCTGTTGTAAAGTGCATGGCTTTACATTGCATGGTTAAATTAGATTCCTCTGGACATGCCTATCTAAAACCAGTACTGTCTCTTAAATCACTCAAGACGACATTTGCTTTACTTGGAAGTAGGTAATCTTGTCGGTGGCTGGCAGTGGTGCTGCCATAGGTTATAAAATCATCTGTATATAAGCGAGAAAATGTGCGGAATATGTCAAAAGATTCTTACACTTGACTCATGTCATTGCTCTTTTATTTCCAGACTCATTTACTCAGCCAATATTTCCTGCGTGATGATCAGTCGGTATGGTGGGAGATAGGTATGGTTGGAGATAGGTATGGTGGGAGATAGGTATGGTTGGAGATAGGTATGGTGGGAGATAGGTATGGTTGGAGCGGAACAACACAGGTAAAGTCTGACCTCATGGAATTCACGAGAAGGAAGACCAGAGAGAGAAAGCCCAAAGGTTAAGTATCAAAGTCATTTAATGCAGCTGACATTAATCAAAATACTGAATTTATATATAAAGATAGATGGTAGATATGGATATAAATACAGATATTAAGGAAGACAACTAGCAAAATCACAAACCATTCATTTTTGTATACCAACACAAAAAGCTAATGATTTTGTGGACCAGTAGTATGTTTTACTTTTAAAGCACACGGGAATATTTTCTGAGTCAGGCTCTCTTTTCAAATATGGTAGATGTAAGTAATTTTAAAACTAAAAGATACAAAAGAAGTTCTACAACTCAACAATATAAAAAGTGAGCATACAGCCCGGAGTAAAAAAATAAGCAATTTATTCGAACAGATATTTCACTAGAGAAGACAGAGATGACAAATAAGCATACGAAAAGATGTTTAATTTTTTGTCTTTAGAAATGCAAATATGAACAACCATGAGATGAGATACCACTACCCACCTACTAGAATGGCTAAAATCTAAGAACGAGCGACTGTACCAATTGCTGGTGAGGAGACAGAGCAACACAAACTCTCATTCACTGTTGGAAATGCAAAATGTTACAGCCACTTGGGAAGCCAGGCAGCTTCGTACAAAGCTGAACGTAGTCTTACCACGTGATCTGGCAACCACAATCTGAGATATGTATCCAAGTAATTTGCAAACCTACATTCACACGAAGACCTGCATGTAAGTACTTAGAGCAGCTTTATTTATAATCACCACAACCGGAAACAACGAAGATGTTCTTGAGCAGATGAAAGGACAGACATATATCCTGACCATGGAATATTTTTTTCTGTGATAAAGAAAGGGATAAGCTATCGAGTCATTGAGGACATGGATACATCTTCAGTGGTAACGGGAATGTCAGATGCGACCTTGTGAAAATGACACTGTACCTCTGTGGCTTTCCTCCCCAAATCCCGTAACTCCAGTCGGATCAGAGAGAGAACCTCAGACCTGTTCAAAACACCTGAGCAGAACGCCTCAAAACTGTCAAGTCATCCCAAACAAAGCAAGCCCAAGTAACTGCCATAGCCAAGCGGAGCCTAAGGGGACCTGACAAGTCAACATGATGTAATATTCTGGACAGTGTGTCCTGGGACAGAAAATGGACATTAGGTGAAAGCTCCGGAAATCAGAGTGAAGTATGGTCTTCAGTTAACAATAATGAAAAATGTTATTTCTACATTATTTTCAACCAATGCGACCCCACCCTTCCCACTGTCATCACTCTCCTGTTCAGGGGACACAAACAGCTGTATAATCCCAGAGAGCGGAACTCCTGGGGAATTCCAACGTCTCAGGAAATTGATGATTCTTCAGAGGATAAATTCTTAATAAAACAAGATCCCCTACCTTTTCCAACAGGACATATTCAACCTGACTTAATCTTTTCTTGATGATGACTCAGGAGCTCAAGGAATAACAATTTTTGGAAGATTTACAAGATTTTTTAGGGTCTATTGTCCTAAATTCCAAGTACTTCAAAGACAGTGATGGCATCTCTCTCTCTCTCTCAAGAATTTACACGTAAGTAAAGTACTATTCTGTTTTGTGAGCCTTGAACCTGTGTCGTTAGCACGCCACGGTCTCTCTTGTAGCTGGTTTTATGTTATGATTCCTTCTCAATCTTCGTCCGCTCTGTATGTAAGTAACTGGCCTGACCGAAAGATTCCTACAGTTCCTCATCTTGTACCTACCTGCTGTTCACCTCTGCACGGTGCACTCAGCACTAGAGACAGACCTTTGGGATAAAACTATGGGAGCCCTGGTGACTCGAAAGGCATCACTGATGGCTTTGCATGGGCTGCTTTTCCTTTCAGAAAGGATCTCCCTTAAGATAACCAGATGGCATGGTCCCGCTCAGATACTTCTTAGGACAAAGGCATTCACCGATGACTTTATACAGAGCCCAGCAGAAGTAACACCTTCTTGACTGTGGTTGGCAGGGTAATAATATGGGTGTGATCACTTATAGGTTTAATTTGAACATTTCACCTAAAATGTCATAGAGTGTGCTTGAGTGTGATATTGTTATGTTATGGAATTACACGCTTATGATTTTGTAATAAAAGATTTCATAATGAAAAGGGGCCTTATTTGTACCAGACCCTGTATAAAATAACACCTCCTGGTGACTAACTCTTTTCCCTGATTTATTTTTTACTGCAGCTATTACCACTAGATTACATGCTTATTTACTCACTTGTTTACTGTCTGTCTTCTCCAATAATAAGGGTCAGCAAAGGCAGCCACCATGCCTTTCTTGTTTCCTGCTCTGAACACCCTGCTTACAACACTGCTGAATATTTGTTAAATAAATAACGATTAAACTTTCTAGGGTCAGAGTGTTCTGGTGTGCTTCAAAAAAATTGTTTGCAAGCCTCTTAGCTTTGTGTAATCAACTTCCTCTGCTCTCACGGTAGTTGCAACAGCTATTGATGAATTAGACTTAAATAAACTCTGATTTGAGGGCCTGTGATGATCTCAAATAAGGAAGTATCTGAACTGTGTGTTTGGACTTTATGACATCAATGTGGCCACTCAAAGTCCTTAAATATTTCTTAGCTGCATTCTGGAGGTTGCATGTGAAGTTTCCAACTTGTTATGCTATAACTAGAAGAGGAGTTAACTGTTAATATAATTTATTCCTGAACAAAGCATGCACGGTACAGGAAGTATTTACAGAAGGAAAAAGTACAGCATGTTGCAAAGCCAAATATATGTTGTTTGAAAAATGTAAGTGTTCTTTTAAAGAAAATGCATGTCTGTTTTCTCTTCTTTAGAGAGTATAATCAAAAGAGGATTAGATTAATATTGACAAATGTCACTCATTTCATTTCCCAAAAAAAACATTTTCAAATCATGAGTAAAAAGCTCACATCTGTAGCACCCACAAATAAGGCATTTTTCTTGAGGCCGCATAACTCCTATATAACAATAATTTTAACAGGCTAAACTTTCACTCAATTTTGAATAGTGTAAAATGCGTTTCCCTTTGGCAATCAACAATTTTTTTTCAGTAATAGCCAAGACTGATCACTGCAAAGTTCCGTTATCTTTTTGCATAGCACTGTGCAGCTCAAGGTGCTATCACAAGGTCAGAATGAACATAAAATCCCATCTCTATTCAAAA
>VMDR010009935.1:0-32085 GCA_007922815.1 Macrotus californicus | reverse complement strand
ATGCAAATACTAATCCACTGATTGAACTTACTGGACAAGCAAAAAAAAATGGGATTATTCTAGAGAAAGACATGCTTTATTATGAGGTACATGATCTCATAAATTATGGTCTAGTAAACTCACCAGTTTATAAAAGAACAGTTAGGCTCAAATTGTGTTTCTGGCAGGTAGAGTTTAAAGTTATCTGCTCAGATAGCTAAAACTTTTACTAACACTTGTGGAAAAGATTTTTAAGGTATTTCATTTACGTAGCTTCCAAATAGCCCCCCGCCCCTTCTCCCTCATGTTCCCATTGCAGAAGATGGCTCTGGATTCCTTCAGAAGACCAGATAGAACACTTCAATCTTGAAGGCACAAAGAAAGAATGCAGGTTTTTCCAAGAAGGGATTTTCTTCCTAAATCCAGATTCCAGCACAGGTGGCAAACACAAGGCCCACGGGCCAAATCCCACCCTCCACCTGGTTTTATCTGGTCCGGCACCTTGTTTCTTGATTTGTAAGACCAGTGCAGCTGTTTTTCATTTTTCAAAGGATGGGGTTGCAACCTAAATGATATCCAGAAACTGACCCAGTCATCTTGCTACATTACCCTCAAGTCACAAGATTCCCATGTTCCAGATTTAGAGCTGTGTTTCTTTAGAATGTTCTAGTAAACCCTTCCACGGTGGCTTCGTAAGGCTTTTCTTTGCCTCTGGGTTCATACTATCATTTCAACTGTGAGGACAAGGCATGAAAGATAGTTCCTATCAGGCTGTGAATATCAGCCTCCAATTTGGCAAATTTTGTCCATAGAGCTACTTTAAAAAGACACACAAAACAAAACAAAAAAAAACAACAAAAACCTTTCAAATGCCTTGTCAGGTTTCAGCCAGGACAAACAATAAGTATTTTTAGCACTATTAACCCCATGGGCCCAAGAGGGGTTCCCAAAGAGGCTGCAAAAACACTACCTTCCCAAGATCCAGAGATAACGAAGAGAAAGACAATTTTCCTGAGAGCTGGAACACTTAGTAGAAGAACCCTTAGCTGCAAATGGGGTGCAACCCACATTTCTGTCCGGCCCCAAGGATTGACCATCAAGGTTTTCTGCCTGCCACTCTGAATTTGGAACGGAAGGGACAACTTCAAGTTTCACCTTCCTCTCTCTACCAGGCATCACAGACAGAGATCTGGAAGTGCTGACTTGGGTGAGATCTTTCACCCTTTGCCAGCTTCCCGAGAATCCCGTGTGCAGGAGTGAAGGGGTCAGGTGGGAGCAGGGCGTGTCCCGGCAGGTCTCGGCCTGCTCACAGGCACTGGAGGGCGGAGGGGGGGACAATCATCTTCCCATCTACCCTTTACAGTGAGAACCTGGCGGAGGGCACGTGGTTCCAACTCCCCGCAGCAGCCGCTGTAACTCCAGGTTAGCTTTGGTATGGCTTGTTCAGCCTTAAAACAAAATTGGATTCACCTGAGGCCTCTCACGCAGCCCGGTCTAATCCCGGACCCAGTCTGCTTTCTAAAGCAGACCTAGTTCGACCCAGGACCTGGTTCGGTTTCTAAGTCGAACTCAGTTCTACCCCGAACCAGGTCCAGTTTCTAGGTCGGAACTTGCTGGCCCCCAGACAGGTCTGGCTTTACGTGGGGCCCAGGCGAGCTCCGTTGGCTTCAGACTCAGTCCGGAGGGACAAATGCTTAAGTGAAGTCAGAAAGCCGGTTCTCCATGAAGAGGCTCCAGTGCCGGGACCTGGGATCTGCGAGGACCCGAGCCGTGACCCCAGAGACCCTGGGAGAGCCGCAGTTCGAGGGGCGCAGCAGGTACCTGTGTTTGGTTGCTCGAGGCTCCTGGGGGCTCCTGGGGGCTCCTTCGGTTTCCTTCTGACATTGGCTCTGTTAAAAGATTCACTGAGGCGAGTTAAATGTTTTAAGAGTTCATTGGAGCAAAATCAATTCTAATCGGGCAGCACCAAACCCAAAGTGGTTAGGAGCGCGGCACCCACAAGAGCTCCGGGGGCCGCTTTTATGAGAAAAGGCAGAGGCAAACAAACTGAGAAAATTATCTGAGTGGCCATAGCTTAGCCTTATTACTATTTGTGATCGGTGGTCCTTAGTTTTTTTGAATTTGTAACCAGGAGGCATTTATGGGCTTAGAAGTGAGTTTGCTTAGGCAAGCTGCTCCAGCCTCGGAGCCACATGGGTCTAATGGTCTTTTCGTTTAATTAACTTGACGCTGGTTAAATATGATACATGTGGAGCCTTTCATGTGCAAGTCGTTTCTATAAATTGAGCAGAAGACAGGGTATCCAGGGTGCTGGTATTCTTTCTATTTGAGGGTTAAGCAGCATCTTTTTCAAAGTGTATCAAGTGTAAATTACCAGCATTGGCCTGGTAGGCACATTATCAAAGTTTTGTTCTGTTTTGTTTGAAATGATTGTCTTTGGTATTGGTAAGTGCGTGGTGTGAAGGGCCAGCCATCACTGTCTGTGAGAGTGAATAGTGTTAAGGATGTTAAAAGTCTTACAGTTTTTGAACCTATTACGTTTATCGTTTTGTGCCAAGAACCATTGTTGGACAGAAGAATATATCAGGAAGGGTTTTAGCTAAGGAACCATATGAAATAAGGACAATTTGAAAACAACCTAAATGCCTTCCAGCGAGAGTTTGATTACATAACAACATCAAGATGTTGAAATACTACATAGCCCTGGAAATGGTATCTTCTTAAAGAGTAGACAAGAAGATGAAAACATTGTTTTTAAAAATGTCCGTGTAGCCTGAAGCTGGTACGCTTCTTTTTAAAATGTACTAAATATCATTAAGAAAAAGAGGAGCGAGACATACCAGGATATGTTAATAGTGGTTATTTCTGGGAAGATAATGGGTCATCTGTATTTCTTTATTTTTGTGTAGTTTTCTAACTTTACCATAATTTTATGTAACTTTTGAAGTTAGAAAACAAGTAAGTGAGAAGAGAAGTCTGCAGATATTAGAATGTGACATTCTTTTGGCCGAATCGAGGAGTTTGTCTTGGGTGTTAAACCACCTCTTTATCAAAGATGGGAATGTCTTCTTTTGATGAGGACTTAATATCCTCCAGCAGAAGATGGTCCTGTCCATGTTGAGTATTGTGGACGCCCAACATGAAGGGGAAAAAATATTCTCCAAAATCCAAAGATGCTACATCTTCCCCCCTACTCCTTAGATCAGAATTTACCTTCATAGGTCCTGCTGACATAACATTTCTCATTTTGTATCATTATTAATTTAAAACATCAATTTACTAAATGTTCTTTGTGTGCCTTATTGAGGCTCCAGTGCGTTAAATCATAGGTGGTAGAAAGAATTTTGTCTTTCCTTCTAAAAGGTTCAATTACATTGGAAGAGCAAGTTGGATTTTTTTTTAAAAATGAACTAAGTGATATAAACCTAGAGGAGAGAGTTATCGTTGTTGTTAGCACTGTGGGCAGAACACCTAAGGGACAGTGTCAGAGAACGGATGGCACAGAGTGGGCCGGGAATAACGGCGAGGGATTTGATGAGCACCCTGTAGAATAATAACATGACTGCTTATGGAGGCCCCACCGCCTCTCAGCTACTGCACTATTATCTCGCTGCAATCACTTCAAAACAGTTACCATAATGTTCCCCAATAATTGATCGCCTCATTTTACAGATGAAGAAAGGGAGATAGTGTACAGCCTTCCCAGGGTTCAATAGCTAACGGGTACCCACAGAAGGCCTCCAATGCCACTTCTCCCCTCTCCTTATTGAGTCCTTGTGTCAGGCATATAATATTTATTTAATTGTCACTTACCAAATTTCTGGTTTCTTCTGCAAAACGATGTTAAAAGGGGCTTGTCCAGCGTTGCGAAGTGAATGACGAAGCTGGGAACAACGTCTGTGTGACTTAGAGCCGAGGTTCCATGAGTGACTGCTTGTAAACTTGAGAGCTCTATGAACTTGAACCCATTGTCAAACCTTTTAGGGCTGTTAAGTTGCCATGTATAACAGACGAGTTAGTTTCTCATAGGCTGCTAGGAAGAGTGCCGAAAACAGGGCTGGGCGTACAGCGAGACTCTGTTATTGTATTTAATGTTTAGTATTACTGTTAGCAGCAGCAGTAGGAACCGCATCACTCTCCTCATTGTTGTCCCTATAGCACTGCCACCAAAAAGCAAAGTGACCATCACCACTGTGACAGGAAGACGTTTGAGTAGTAACAGGACAGGGAAACAAAATGGTGAGGAAATTATTCTCATTGCAGATTCCTTTCATCCATTCATTACATCGAGGAGTGTTCAATTTAATCTAATTGGACTTTAACAACTCTCTTAAATTTTATAATTTCTCTGTATTAGAAGAAAGATGGCATGTTTGGACTCAGAGCTTTCGCTGGCCAACACTAGCTAGTGTGAAATTAGAAAACGTTTTAGAAAGTAAACTTATTTTTGCAGCTTTCTTCTAGTCATAGCAAATGATACATTTTATAATTAACTTTTTATAACGTAACCGCTTTTATAACTAGCTTCTAAAATAGTGTGTTTTAAAAACATACATTTATCAAGATAAATAAAAATACTAAGAAATGATGCTGCTGGGATGAGATGGCGGCCTTTGGGAAGGTAATGATAGAAATATGGTTGGGAAATAGTGCACTAGAGGAAGCTAGCAAAAAAAAAGGAGTGAGTGAACTCCAGGGAGGAGCCATGGGGACCAGAACAGAGAGTTTACATAGAGAGTTAGGGGAACACAGCGTTGGTAGAGCTCTCTTTTTTCTCCCTTCCCCACGGACTGGAGAGAACATGGGTTCATGAGGTGGCCCTGGTGGGTCGAACCTCTTCTTCCTTCTCATTGGGGAGTCTCTTCTCTAAACCAGAACGTTCAGGGGAGGGCTCTCAGGGGTGCCTTCTCTTTGTGACTTACATTAAAGAAGGACATCTTATTCATGTATTTGATTTGCTTTTTCATCTACAGTTTACATTCAGTGTTATTTTGTGTTGGTTTCAGGTGTACAGTGTTGTGGTGAGATGACCGCATGCTTTACAAAGTGCCCCCCATATTTCCGTCCCCACCTGGCACTAATGTTGTCGGATGAGCCAGTTTGATGTGGGCTTCTCTCCACACGAATCTGAGCTCCTGCAGGGCAGCCGCTGTGTCTACCTTCCTTCTTCCTAAGTCCCCTGGGTCTAACCAACTGCTTGGGACATAATAGTTGTTCAATAAGTATTTTCTGAATGAATGAATGTGTTCTGCCCACTGAGAGTCCTTCACTGAATTCATTTCATACTTGTGTGATTGTATAGAACTGTGACGGAATTGGTGTAGAGCCAAATGATTCAAAATGTAATAGTTGGATGTGACCTTTAATGATGTCAGCACTGTCACTGTGAGAGTCTTTTTAGAGACCTGCCAACGTCAGATGAAACATCTGTAGCACAAATTGAGATATTAAATTGATTCCAGAAGCCCGAAGTGCACGTAGATGTCACTCCTGGAGTACTCTTAGGGACTTCAGGGGAGGGAATGTCACTGACCACCGAGTTTTCTTAAGGGAACAAATCAGTGTTAGTCATCAGGAGTCTCCATGACTGCCAGCAGTGGGCTGGAAAAGCACGTCCGTAGGGCAAGGAGGGCAAAGATATTATGCTCTGGCATAGTGACATCGCTCTCTCAACAGGACATGAAGCACAGTGATGCGTGAGGCAGACGATTCTGTACTACACGCATGTGTGTGTTTTCCAGTGTGAGGTCGTCAAGCGAAATTCTTTCAGAAAAGTTACCGAAGGTTCTAGTCTACGCCTGTGGAGATTACTCATTCCATATATCTCATCTGGAAGGTCACTGATTTAGATGAGGACGTGTGAAATCAGCCATTTACAGGATAATTCTGCTTTTGGTGGGCTTCCTAATTCAGGTCTAAGCAATGGTAATGATTTTTAAAAAATCATTTTGTGGTAAGAGATGTCACATCATACTTTCCCAAATTCACGGAACAGTGGCTGTAAGTTCGGACTGCCATGTCACACAAAACCCGTCTGCCTGTACGGAGTGATACTTGGAAGGTGTGCCTATACGATACCCCGGGTGTTGCCTCTACCCACGAGCTCCATGCAGTGGCCTTGCTTCGGAGTGCCATTTTAGTTCTTTATGTACACAAATTGGATCGAGAGTCTTCAAAAATGTAGATATATTTTGGATCAAATGTTCAAGTTGAATAGCAACAACAATAACAACAAATTCTGCAACTTAGTGATAGCTCACATACGGAGACCGCATTGTGTCATGGTCCAGCTCTGCTGAGGGCTAAACATCCAACATGTCATTTAATTCCCACGACACTCCAAGGGAGGCTCCAGGCTCATGCCTGCGCTGCTCCCTAAAACTTCTATTAATCAGCCATCCTCAACCATCCTTACCTGAATTTTTTTTCCCAGATTCTGTCTCCTGACTAGACTGGACCGAGCATTGAAATAGCAATTATTTCACTTCAAGGTACCATTATACTTGATATAAAATGAGATACCCAACTTTGTTCGATCTATTGCATCAGCATCAGAACCCAAGCTGATGTTACATATATTTTGACAAGAGGGGTGCTCTCTCAGGCTATCTGATAATCATCAATCATCTTAATTGAATATGTGATCCCAAATTCAAGCTCCAAACTTCAAAAGAACCTCCATATTTCTAATAATGGCTAAAAATTATATCCAGGTTTTTGATTCACCTGTTTCAGCATCCTTCATTTGAAAATCCCTCCCCTTTCATTCCGAGCTCAGTGTAAAAACATAAAATCACCATGGCGACAACTGCCCCCTCTTCAGAGCACATTCAAATTAGCATTGAGCTTTTCTTGAATGCTGCTGTGTCTTGCCTACAAATTGTCTCTTGGAGTCACTCCAAGGTCAAGGGAATTTCTTTTATCACTTTAGGTTGCCTTTAAGGACACAAAAGAGCAATCTGAAGTTTATGATCTGGAATTGATCAATTTGATAACAAATAATTCTATCATGTTTGAGTCAGGCAAATTATTGACAAGGACCCCTAAATTTAAATAGTGGTAGGTGATGGTGGGTCAAAGAGCTTCATATAATAAAAATGGATACTTTCTTTTTTTCTTAGAATGTCTGATCAAGGCATTCATTGAGTGATTATGAATTTAGAAAGTTGCCACGCATAATACAGGGGTGGACAAAAGTAGGTTTGTGGTTGTGAGTACATGAAACAGAGCTAATAAAGCTGTTGCAATAATCATAACCTGCATTTCTTGTCCCACATGAACAACTGCAAACCCGCTTGTGCCCACCCCTGTATCCCCCCCTAGAAGCGTCTCTGCATCCCTGGCAACTCCTATCAGCCACAACTGAAGGGTGATTCTCTTCCAGTTGGGAAGGGCCTTCTCTTAAACTGAGCCTAAGAAGCAGAGCTTTATCAAAACCAACCCTGGATACTTCTGTGGTGACCGATGTCACAGCGAGACCCCCTTCAAACAATCCTGGAGCAACTCTTTGGAATTCTCCATGTGCCAACAGTCGTTTTTAAACACCACAATTTTCTGGCTGATGACCTGTCCCCCTTTTGCTCTTCACGTGACCTTCATCAACTAGTTTTTTTTTTTTTTCTCTCTACCTCTGATTTCTGAATTTCAAAATTGGGGAAACAATGATCTCCTCTTTAGAGAAGTCATAGGGACCCTGGCAAGATGAACGTGTTGGTGTCTGTTTATCAGGATTTGGGAGCATTGACCCTCTTCCTCGTGACCTGGAAAGTCCTGGTGCTGTCCATCTCCTAATCAATCAAAAGCACCTTCCTTTGTCTCCTTTTCTCCTCAAGTACTTTGGAGACTTCCTAGTCACTGCCTCCTTTTCCCTGAAGGAAATGCAAGTGAGCCAGCTGCGAAGTGCTGGAGTTTGCACGCACCTGTTTGTTTATTTTTTAGAACGTAATTGGGAATATGCCTGGAAGCACGAGTCTGTTTCTGTAGTGCACTCTAAGCAGATTTAGGCACATGGAAGACAATCACAGCCTCATATTGAACATCTATTGCATGCAGAGTTCTCTAGTTGGCATTTTGCAAAGATATAATTATCAGACATGCTTGGAACACAAACTTTAAATGGGGAGATGAGACACTAAAAAGTAACTGGGAACATTAATGAAAAAACAACATAGTAATCATAACTCCTTATCGGGGACTATGAAGCTCTTTATCTGTGGCTTTTAATACTTGCTGCATTTTAATATAATCTAGGAAACTTTAAACACACACACACACACACACACACACACAGCCTGAACGCCAGCTTCAGTGATTGTGATTTAATTGGTCTAGGCTGGGGTGCAAATATCCATATTTTGCAAAGGCTCTGTAGGTAGTGTTAGATCATCAGGCCTGGGAACCATAGAGCCTCCCTGTCCCGCCTCCCCTCCAGGCATCTGCCTGCACACTCAGATACCGCAGCCAGCTGTCCTGTTTTCTATTGGCGCAAGTTTATTCCTTCTTTGGAGGCTTGGCTCTACCCTGGTTCCTTACCTGGATCTTTGCGTGGCCATTCCTCCTGTGCCATTTAGCCCTCAGCTCATGTGTCATCTTATTGGGCTTCACAAGAGCAGGGCCTTCCGGGGTTGTGCAGTGTATCGCAAGGGTGGCCGTGACTGAGGCACCATTTTTCTGACTAACCCCTCTCTTTCGGTAACTCTCAAATCAACTTGTTTTATTTTTTTTCCCTTTCCAAGTTATTAATTGAAACCTGTTTGTTTAGTGGTTTAGACTTTTATTTTTTAATCTCCTTCCTCTAAAAGGTTGGGACCAAGAGAGCAGGGTCTTTCTCCAAATTGTTCGTTGTTATATTTTTCTGGTACTTAGGATAGTAACTTGCATGTGTACAGTAGGTGCTCAATAAACGTGAATGTTCTGTGTGAGGTACACGAAGCTGAGAATCTCTGCTAAAGGCAGTAACATAAGGGAGTTGAAGTTCATTAGGAAATCTCAATACCTGAGGTGTGGTTCTGAGCAGACTTGAACTATTAAGATGGTGGCCTTTGATAAGAGGTCGAGAGGATGCTGTTTGGTCAGGGAGCCGCATCTCTTAGGGGTCTGAGCGGGCCATGTCGAGAGGAGAGCACACTAGTTAGCCCGACTGGGGTGAGCAAGCCATAATTGAAATTATTCCAGTCTCATGATCTAATGAAGTCATCCAAAATGAAAACAGTATCTGGAAATAGATCACACTTGGTACCTAGTGCAAATGTCTCTTCTGTGATCAAAACTGCTGTGGAGAGCCGACAGCATCCCTAATTCCAGGGAAAAGTTTGAAAGCCATATCTTAATTTTCAATTAATAGTCTCAGAAAACTAAGCAGCAGCTAATAGTAATAATAATGATGATAACGCCTATCATGTTGAGTGCCTCCTGAACGCTGGGCATTGGACCGAATACTTACATACATCCTATCATTTTAACTCTCACAGAAAACTTGTGAGGGGATTAATATGCATGGTTTACCATCAGCAAAACTGAGAATTAGAAAAGTCAAGCAATGGAATGAAGTCCCACCTCCTGGAAACGGTTGGAATGGGAGCCGAGCCCAGAATGTGGACCCCGGAGCTGCTGGGTCCACCTCAGGGCCACATTGCTTGATTTGGACCCAGCCTCATCCAGCATAACCCTGATGAGACTAATTGGATCACAGCTAATTAGAATTTCAATAAAAGGTACCAGAAGTCTTCAAATTCTAATTGTGTAAACTTTTAAAGTCCATTATTTGGAACTTGCAATACACTTTCACAAAGGAAGGATGCTAGGAATAGTGCTCAGATCCCCAGGCCACAGATGCAAAATAAGCAGGAAAAAAAAAGGAAAAAAAGCCCATTCCGTTTGGGGCTTATTCTGAAACTGCATGCCAATGCCCCAGGAATGGTTTAATTAGACAGGTGAAAAAGATGTTTGAATGATTTTGTACAGATGCCAAAGGAGGTTAGGGGCTCTTCCAAAGATTGGGAAATCTTTGGAAATTAGGTAGATTGCCATCGCTTTTATTCCATGTGATCTCATTTCAAACTGGATTTTTTTCCCCTTCATATGATGGCATCCCTTCTCTTACAGCACACTCACGTAAGGAGTGGGAGGGTGTGAACAGGATGTGCCAGCGCATTAGGTGTATTGTATAGGGCATCTGGAATTAAAGACCAAAGGAGAGGTAGGAGCATACAGAGAGATTTTAAAGGACAAATCTCTCCTTTAGGTTGAGCATACAGAGAGATTTTAAAGGAAAAATCTCTTGGGTTAGGTTCAGTTGCCTACCTGTTCTCGGCTTGGATTGCTCTTCCAGAGCCTAGAGTGCTGGGGAAGGGGCTGCAGGTAGCACCGGAGCCAGGGGAGGAGAGGGCATGAGCCCTGAGAACTCAGCAGGCAGGCCTTGTCTGCAAGGCCTAGGTGTTTGTAACCCAGGGGAGGTGCTGCTACCTCTGTAGTGATAGAGGATTGGCAGGTTATATAAAAAGGTAATCCGTTAAATTCAGGTACCAGTACAAAGAAAGTACCAGTTCCTGATCATCAGCCTCAATTGATATTGAGTGCACAGGTGGGCTTATTTTTCTTTTCTTTTCTTTTTTTTTAATGACTTATTACTGTCAGATAAGAACAGTAATAAGCCATTCTAGTATATTTCCTTTAAAAAGGGGAGCGACTGCTGGTTTGTTCTTAAAACAAATAGTTAATTCAAAACTAACAGAATTTTCCTTTTAAAAAAAGATGGTAGTTGCTTATTTACTTCGTCTCAAAGGTTTTCTCTTTTTTTAAAACTTCAGTCTCCCTAGCAACAGAGACATCTGTCTCTATTCTCTTAGTCATTAAAGCCAAAGAAAGTAGCTGCTTCAAAAATAATAAAGGCAATTTCTATGAATTGGGTGACTGTTAATTGTTGCCAAGAAATCTTAGTGAGATAATGAGGCATACAGCAATTGACAAAGATCTTTTCATTGATGTAAGCGCTCCCAGCTAGCCCATGGTGCTTAGCTAATATATACAGGACCATCGATGAGGTATTGTGTGATTTGCTATGTAACACAAATAGAGAACCGATCTTTACTCTTTCTAATTTCTTTCAGAGGTATGCCTTGCTGTGATTTTTCTGATTGCTTAGTAACTAATCATACCTTGGAATTCCAGGGAATACATTTGCCCATTACATCGCATGAAAGTAGAATGGTTTGAAGCATTCACAATGGAGATCAATGCAACAAATAGTATAAAGGTTGTTGCTGGTGTTAAAACACAATATACCTCCTATTTGAGTTGTAGATTCTGCAAAAGCGTTTGAGTGAAAAATACTTAAAATTGCACCCAATTTTAAAATGTATATTGGCATTTGGGCTAAAACTGTTTGCAGGCCCCTTGTAATGAAACCCGAATCGCCTTCTACAATAGCGTCACCAGTAAACACAAAACAGTGTTTCAACGCCTTCTGCTTCCCCAGCAGCCAAGGAAGCAAATTATGTTAAATGAGTATTTTTTATTATTGGCCCCGCGTTTGGCACATGCCTGACCGTGTGTGAAGCGGCTGTAATATGGGCAACAGCAGAAGGACAAACCAAGCACACAGGAACAATTTTCTGTGTTTTTTTTTTTAATCAGAAAATATGACTCCGATAACCAGATGTGGAATAATTCATTTTATTATTAGCCCCATAAACCAATCTTAGTTTCCTAAAGGCAGGGGTGGGGGTTGATCACAAATGGGAAGTGTAAAACATGCGGCATCTAATGTCAGAATCGGGATATTGATAAAATTCACACACGCATGAATAATGATCAAGGAAAATGCAGTGGATATTAAATTACCCATTTCAGTAGACATTTGAGTAAGAACTTTGCTCTTACACATATAAGAAATAAAGGGACTAAAACGTGTTTGAACTCAATGGCATTTATTTTATGTCGAACTGTAGGTATACCTAGTTTGGGACATTGTACAAATAAGTAAGGCATTGTTGGTTAGAGATTGGATGCAATCTTGGAATAAGAACGTACACGATAGTTAAGCAAATCTTTTTAGTGTAGCGATATTTTATAATTTTTGAAGTATTTTCAAAAACTCTCTAAATACAGATATTTCTAGTAAATTCTTATGCATATAAATGAATAAAAGACCTTATCTTTTATAAATTACAGTGTTCACCTGCATAATTTCACGCTGTTAAGGTGACAAACTGTGAATTTCCTTTCAAGATGCTTCCAATAAAATGAGAGTAGAAAAAAATGTTTCTAACCACCAAGTAGAAATATACTTGTATAGCTCTTGGTGACTTTTTATCGAAAGTTTAAAAAATTCAGTGTAAAGAAAATCTTGGCACTTGATGTGGCATTTACAGCGTACTCTGGAGAATCTCATAGTCACAGGAATGGCTTTGTTGATCGAGATTTACCAGATTGCCTAGCAGCATGTCACTGAACCTCAGGTGGAGGCCTTGAAATGAGTATTTGTCTCAGACGAGGGCTGTGGAGAGAGAGGATTGATCTCTTTCTCTACGTAAGGACTTGGGAGACTGTGGCTCGTGGGCCAGACTGACCGATCCCTTGCCTTTGTTGTGTGATCTGTGAGCTAAGAATTATTTTTACAATTTTAAATGACTGGAAAAAATCAAAACAAGAAAGATACTTGGCAACATGTAAAACTCATACAGAATTAAAATTTCAGTGTCCCAAAATGAGGGTTTTTTTGTTTTTTTTTTTTAACACAGCACAGCCCTGGTTTGCATGTGGCCTGGAGGTGCTTGAACGTTCTAACAGCAGAGCTGGTCTGGGCCATGAAGCCAAAATATTTACTATCTGGTCCTTTCCACAAAAGGTTTTCTGACACCCACTTTAGTTTTGGGTTATATTATCAGAGTGCGTTTTCTAAAAATGTGGCTAATATATTCTAATATCACATACATGCAGCTAAGGTTTAATGAGAACCTTGTTGTACCTGAGAATGCTAAGCATTTTGTCTGAATTGCCACCTCCCCCGCCCCGCCCCGGGTGAATTCCTACAACAGTTCTGTGAGGTGGGTGCTGCTCTTCCCATTTTACAGGAGAGGAAACAAACAGAAAAGACCTGCCCAGCGCCAGTCAGTTACCCAAGACTTCCCCTCCGTGCCTTGCCTTAGCAGCTAGATGTAGGAAGGAAGGGCCAGGTGGACTCTTTCAGGTTCTAGAGTGGTAGGAAGAGGGTACAGATACCACATACATAAAATGCAAGTAAATTTGTCATGATATTTGCTGAGGGCCTGGAATGAAAGCCTGGTTTTCGTCATCCTTGTCCGTAGGAGAAACTGACCCAAAGTCATCAACGTGCTATGCTGTATTTCGGCAGTGGCTCTCAGAGCGCACAGCTGAAGGGTTGCTCACTGACCAGTGGGTTCGGAGAAATGCCCTCAACAGCTCTCTAAGAGGTGGGGGTGGGGATGTCTGGGTTCCAGAGGGTGAATGAGAGCGAACAGGTGACGGGAAGGAGGTCACGCACCCCAGCAGGCTAGTGGCACATGATGCTGCTAACTTGATAGCCTATTTAAAGTTCCAAAAATCATCCTAGGTTGAGGCTTTCTATTTTGTCCGTACACATTACAGCTTCAATGAGGTATAATTGGTGTGCAATAAACCACACCAATTTAACGGGTACAATTTGCTGAATTTTGACATATGTGTATTTCCATGAAGCCATCACCAGAATCGGTTTTGTTAAAACTTTCAAAATTTTCCCTGTTCCGCTTAGGAATTTACCCCTCTCTGCCCCCCACCCCCAATTCCCAGGAAACCACTGTCTTGCTTACTGTTCCTGTAGATAAGTTTGGGTTTTCTAGACTTTTATATGAATGGAGTCATTCAATAGATACCATTTGGGGGGATGTGGGATCTGGTTTCTTACACTCTGTGAAAGGAGATTTGCTCGTTAGGTGAATCAATAGTATTTTCTTATTGTTCTTTACAATTCTTGTGACAGAAACTAAACAGGAAGCTGCATCACTCCCCATGGTCTAAAATCTAACACTGATTTGTTTTTATATGTTTATATAGTCCACTGAGAGTAAATCACAAAAGTCTTCCTCTTAAGATTGATTCTTTTTGCCGTGGTTTGATGAAGCACTGTTGCTGCATGGATGGGTCACCTGGAGGGGACCTGGATGAATTCATTCCCAGTTGATTTTCTTTTCCTTTTGAGTTCGGAAGCCAACTCTAATCGAGAGGCTGGAAAAGTTCTTGAAAATCTCAGCTTCTGGGACTGAAAATTATAGAAGTCATTGTATTTCTTAGAGGCAGAGGCATTTCCTTGCCAGATGAAATATCCTCACAGGTGTACTGACAAACGCATGTTAGATTTAAATTTAAACATATTTATACATTCAGCAAATATTTTGTGGCCTTTTAATATATGTCAATTACTGAGTTTGTTAGCAAAGACACGGTCCCTGCCATGGAGGGACTTGTAGTGCAGTAGAGGTACATAGTTAGAAAAGGTGTATTATATGCATTAATTCACAAACAACTATTTATTGAACATGTATTATATGCCAGGTTCTGAGTTAGACCCCATGGAAATGTCTACCTCCCTTCAATCACAGAGCTTACTTTCTAGTGGAAGAGACAGATGATAAGTAAAAAAGCACATAAATGTGCAGGATTGAGAAATTTTAGGATAGAAATAAACAGAATGATGAAGTGGTAATTTAAGAATGCCATTTTACAAAAAGGAACCCTGGGCCACTATGCTGAGGGGCAGGGTAGTGGACCAAGAAAATTCCAGGAGGCACAGAGAACTCCAGGTACAAAGATGGATGTGGCAGGGCTTTCCCGGTGAATGGACCACAGAGGAGAAGGATCGGGCTGGGAAGGATGGCCCGGTGAAGACTAGCCTCACACAGAGATGCAGGTATAGGCAGGGAAGATCCTGGAAGGTTTTCACAGCTGTGATCAAGAGTCGGGGTTTTACATTCTATTGAAATGTAGCAGAGAGATCCTGGAGAAGGTTAAAGGGGGAAATATCTGACTTTGTCTTCTATGTTTTAATTTTATTTTAAAAACAAAATCTAGTTAACACAATCACATAAATCAAACTCATACCATTCAATGGACCGATTTTGTGTCCAGATTGAGCTTTGACAGTTGTACTCAGCTGTGCGTAACCACCGTCCAAAACAGGACACGGGACATTTCAATTCCGAGAAGGCTCTCCGTGGCCTTTTCTGATTTGCTTTAAAAGAAGATCAACACTGAGAAAATGTGCAGGGGATCCATCTCCACATTGTTATCTGACTTGCATTCTCATTCACCTCTTCCTGATCAGAACACTTTTTAAGAGTTATCATGCTCCTTCTTTCTGTCCCCAATCAGTTTCTTACCACACGCCTCCTGCTCCGATCACTCTTCTTCAGACTTTCCCGGGTACTTTCTTTTTAAGGTCACTTCCCAGTGACATTCTGTCCCCTCCTCCATTCTATCCATCCAAAGTCTACACACCTTCCAGCCACGGCTCAACTTCTACCTTTTCATAGAGCCCGGAGCCTGTAATTACTGCACTCGAGAATGGTCTGTGTTCTCCGAACACCAACAGGGTTTCTCCGCCATCCCACACTGACTTTTTATTTACACTGTCTAGTGAAAGAGTACAGAGAAATATATGGCTGTAATGAGAATGAATATTTTAAGTGGCTTAGAAAAAATGGTAATATATAGAAAGGAAGGCAAGGAGATTCAGTCTCGGTGCAGCCTGGTCATTTTTAAAGGGAAAGTCTCCCGCGGCGTGTGTGAGCACCGGCCCGAACACCACGGTCTTGGTTTGGTGAAACCGCTGAAACTGTTCGGCTTTTTCCCTTTATCTTGCACTGTGAGTCGTTTTTGTCTGCGATCTGGTCAGCCAGTCATGAAGGCTTACACACTCCAGAGAACGCTGGATGCCTTCGCCGGGCTCAGACTTCACTGTCTGCTGCCTTGTCATCCATCTAAATGCTAACTAAAGCCTTTTTTCAAGAAAGTCAAATGCCCAAGGCTTGTCAGTGGTGAGTGTTTGCCTGAGCTGGTCCTGTGGCCTGTTGAGGTAATGGATCGGCAGCATTTGCTTGTTTTAAAGATGATTTGATCTAGTGCGTTCTGCGTGGGTTGACGTGTTAAAAATTCAGGATGTTACTTGTAAAGAATTGCAGAGAAACCAAGGGCAAATGGGACCTTGGCCAAGATTTTCTTCCTTATTGATGCCACCATCACAAATATTTAATTGGCATCAAGGTAAATATTCAAAGGTTAATGTAGCATGCTGTTAATGGATAATGAAGGTGTGCGGTCCCTCCAGCCTCACTTTGCTCCTGGAATGTAATTACCAGTGTAGGGACAGTCAGGTGAGGAAGCAGTGCATCACCTCCCAGCACTCACGTGCGGGTGGCACACAGGAGAAATGGTGTCTGCTCTAAGGCAGCTTGTGCTTGGTGATGCATATGTCACAACCCATCGTTCGCATTTCCCTGCTTGTAAGACCCAACATCAGTGAATGACATAGTGCTTTTTGGTGGAAAGACAACGATGCCAAAGACATAGTTTTATTCCAAAGGGGAGTGAAATTTATTTCTAATGCAAATCCTGTCTTTGGCATCTCCTGGATGGCAGGGGGTGAAAGACCCTTTCTAAAAGTCTTTTGTCATGGTTTGTATTCTTGTTTGTCCTGTTCCTCGCATTCACTTGGGAAAGGACCTGGTGCATAATAAATGCTCAATAAATACAGCCCATAACTATTCTTATTTTCTTGCTTTTCTGGGTGATTATGTACTTTTTTTTCCTCATGGAGAGTTTTTCTTTCTGCAAATTATTTCTAATTTCATTGCTGTTGTGGTTTCAGTGACAACAGTGTTTGAATGATGTTACTTAGAAAAATTTTGGCCTCATATACTTTTTATCTTTCTCTCTCCTTAAAAATTCTGTGAGTCATAGGATTCTATTCCAAGAAATTTAATTATGCTGAAATTTATTTTATATGGTCACTGTCTGGGAAATGAATACAGAGTTACCTTATGCTATTATTTCTGCTCCAGCACATTATTTTAAAAAATACGTAACAAGAATCCTGACAAATAACAAGGGCAAGTGGAACTATTTGACCTGATGGACCCTGTGACATTTAGGTGCAGGGCATACCAATGACGCCTGGACAGAGAATGGTGTGACCATATAATCACATCTTTCTTCCTTTCTTGTTTCTGATTGGGTTTTCCACTTAGATAATTGTATTGATAATAAAGGAGAGCTGCTTTTGAATGATCAGTAAGTATAAGGCCCCTTTAAACTTAATACTTACAAGAAAACATTGAAATGTGAGATTCGAGGGCTGCGCGTCTGGGCCACGTGCCCTGACCGTGTGCGCCGGCTGCCGCTTCCACTGGTCGCCCGGCCTGTCTTCTCTCAAAGTTTGTCATCCCTGTTTTTTCTGCCTGTTTTCTTGTTAAAGATGAGATTAGCAGCTGTTAAACGCATGTTAGAACCCAAGAGAGACTTTGAGATGAAAACAGAAAACACACTGAGGAAAAGGGAGCCCCTATAGGAGGGAATGATCATTTTAGAAACATTTTTGCCTAAAAAAGACAGTTTCTAAGATCCAGCTTCCCTGCTTGGGAAGGTTGCATGGTGGTGCAAACAGAGAACAACATTACAACAATAAGCATGACTTTTTCATTTTTTATTGATGAAGAAAACTTAACGCGACATCTCTCTAACCATGTCTGCAGGACTCCTTCTGCGTTAGCTGGCCAGGGCTGCTTGTTACAAGTCAGAATTCTAGGCTCAAAAGCCAGCCTGTGGAATCCACACCCCTGCGGCCAGTGCCCAGGGCCTGGGAATCGGCTGCTCTGGGCAGTTTTGAAAATTCCTATGTATAAGAGTTCTTCACCAAAAATATGTGGCTTTTGACTTTATTAACATAAAACTGTTAACAAGGTCAGATGTGGTACCCGACCAGCTGGCTTTGTGTCCCTGGCTCTGCCACTCCCTATGGCCGTGCTCAGTTACCTGGCCCCTCAGTTTCTCACCTGAAAAATGGGAGATAAAATAGCAGATCTCAGGGCTGTTAGGAGACCTCAGTGGGACAGTAGAACAGACCTCAGTGGGACCCATGAAACAGTTTCCACAGTGCCTGGCAAATATCAAACATCAAATGTGCTGTTAAGTGTTGTAATTTTTTTGGCTAGTGTCGTTGTCATTACTTTATTAAAAATAATCACAATATCACATTCTGTCAAGGCTTACCTGGGACTGACTTGTAGAAGAACACAAACAGCAGAAGCCTCATATATTTTTGAAGTATAGAAATGTCTACCTCTGTCTGTCTCTCTCCAAAGGAACTTTAAACAGTAAGAAATGAAAACGAGTGGGCTTTTCTGCGCTGGGCTGTTCATCTCAGGGGCTCTCATGAAAGATGCTCCAGGCTGCAGGGCCGGATGACCAACTCCGAGGGAGGCCTGCTGCATTGTTCTCTGGCTGAGCCGTATTGCAGATTTCTCAGCACTCCTTCACCCTCCAGTGCCTTCACCTTTTCGAAGGGCCATGGCCAGAACCGCGAGCCGCCTTTCGCTCCGCACAACTGCAGACCGAAGGCTGTCTGGTGCCTGCAATTTAAAGCGTGACCTTCACCTTTCCCTGTGTAAAGAAGGCCTTGTGCTTTCATTTTGCTCGTTTTCATCCAAGTTCCCACACACTGGGTTTTTGGCGATTAGAGGGATTTAATTACAGCTATTAGACCATCTGAGTGAGTGACAGTGTTTTTCCTCTGGTCATCGAGCAGAAACTTGAAAGGGGGAAGGCACAGATGGAGATGGTGTGTGAATCATTCCGGCTGTTCAGATGCGGTGGCACCTGAGTGATGTGAGTCAGCGATGCTGTTTCTCTTCTGGTCCCAGGACACCTGCCATTATCACCCGGGGCATGCTGGCCACTGTGTCTTCAACTACCAGGGGACCACCAGGCCTTTGTGACTGCCTCTAGAGATGCTGTTTCTCTCCATCTGCCTTATTCTCTGTGCTGGTAGACCACTTTCATTTGCCTCGAGGCCTGGATTCGGGAGACTAAGAGGGTCCTCTAAATGGCTCTTGATAAACACATTGAAGACGGCTCCCTTTCCTTTAGAGCTGAATATTTTCCCCTTTTTTCCCATGTAAGTAAAGCATCTTATTGTCTCCTTTGCTCCTGTCACATTATTTTAACATACCTTGTGCCTGAGAAGCAACTTCTCAGGTGTTTTTTGGCAACAAAGTGAGTTTTCCTTTAAAATTATAAAATGCCTCCCTTGTATATCTTCTCTAAACAGCAATCCAGAGAATTAATGCAGGCTATTTTCAGATCTATTCCCAACATTCTGATGACTCAGAACCTGAATCACGGCAAACAGAACACAATCTAAATACTACAAGGTGACACAAATTTAACACGAGGAGGAAGGGATTAAAAAGGCAGTAATTGCAGTTATTCATCTTTAATTAGTTTGTATTGAGAGCAGTGGTGCCGCAGTTCTGGAAGTCCATGTTTACGTGCCATTTGCATCACTTTTTCAAATATATGGTCCTAGGAATACGTAAATAACTAAAAATGGATGGATGCTGTAACCAAAATACAGAGTTTCTGTCTCCTTACTTGAAGTTTTGAATGCCCTTGTTTGGTAGCTAATGAATTCAAGATGCATGTGATGCTCCCCGCAATAATCAGTAGTGGTATCATTGACTTACCTTCCTTCCAGTAACTTTTGTCCTTGGTTTGGTAAATAGAAGGAGTGAATGGTATAATCTCTGCCTTCAAAAATCTCGTAGTCCACTTCAGGGAAGAAGACTAACATGAAACTCATGTGAAATTGTGTATCTGTTTATTCGGTAATTACTTATGGAAAAGCAACGATCCCAGGCAGGGTTCTACTAATGTTTATATGTGACCCAATTTAGTTGTGACGGAGCAATGAATTTTCCACACTATCAGGTGATGGGAGGTTGTGTTTTCCAAAGGCAGGGGCAGCAGTAGTATCTCCCACGCCATGTGTGTCTCCCTCACCTAGAGGTGAAGTGTATCTCCCGCCCCCTGGGTCAGGGCTGGTCTTGGTGGCTCTGGTAGCCAGTGAACAGCTCTTACCTGCATGTTCTGGAACAATTTGTTCTCCAGACGCTGGTACTCAGGGGACACCTGCTTGGAACCCGGCTGCCATGCTGTGCCATCCGAAGCCTCACAGAACACCCTGTGTAGCTGCTCTGACTCCAGTGTTTGGGTCATCTTCACCCAAGAACCAGACACAAATGACAATGATTGCAGACCCCAGGCTTACCAGTCTTCCCACCGGAGGCCCCGACACTGTGAAACAGACAATCAAACCCTCTACGCCCTGCCCAAAATCTTGACCCACAAAATCTGATGTTGTTTTATACATACCACTAAGGTTGATTCACTCTTGCCAACATCTAATAGAGTATTGAACAAAAACAGACTGGCAAAGAAAATACCACTAATATGTCTGGTAATAATAGTCAGATAATAAAAGTTTCCATTTCTTGCTTGCGGTGTGCCAGATTTTGTAACCAAAGGCTCGGATAATCCTCAGGAGACCCCTGAGGTTGACATTATTGCACTTCCCATTTTGTGGATGAGCAAACCGAGGCACAGGCTGGTACAGTAATGTGTCTCCATACTAAGTGAAGGAAGAGGCTTCGGGGCCCTGTACCTAACTGCTTTCGTCCATCCAAGGGCTACATACGGTGCAGCCTAGCTTTGGGGCGTAAGTTCAGAGACTAGGTCACCCTGAGGGGGGTCAGTTTTAGACTTTGTGAGGTTTTGTGGGGAGATAAAGCCTGTACTGAGCCTGGTCAGGTGTGTAGGATTTAGATAAGCAGAGCAGAAGAGCAGAGGCAGGCATTTAATGTGGAGGTAACCATGGGAACGATGACAAACGTGAGAAAAGAATTCCTAAGTGCATGGATGCTGGACAACCCTGAAAGAAGAGAAGCTGAGGAGGAAGATGGTGGTCAGGGTTGAACGGGTCCCATCAGAGATGTAGCGTTTGGGCGTTAATCTGGGAGGAGCATGTCCAGAACAACAGCTCAGTAGAAGATTACAGTAGCATCACTGTGGGCACTGGGCACACCTGAGGTGGGAGCGGTCGGAGGGATGGCATAGCGGAGAGGCAGTGTAATTAGCCCCAAAGAACAACAGGCAGGTGGCAGCGGCAGTAATGGTTAGTGGTGAATGTAGAGAAATTTCAGAAAAAGAAATGGCACAGCTTAAGAGCAAATTCAATATGAGATGAAAAGAACAGGAAGTAGTAAAAATGATGTTGGGAGTTTGATAAAATACCTCTCACACTCAAATATTGCCAGAAATAATTAATGCTACTCAAGGCCAGTGGTGGCATTAGATTAAAATCACAATACTCAGAAGGTACTGCACAAGTCAACAAATCTTACACCATAATAATAATCCTATAATACTTTATTATTACCATACCTTATATCACTTCGGTTTGCTATAGTTGACATTTTTCCCTATAGTCGACCTGCAACACTAATATTTGGTGCTCACTAGAAGGCTGGCTTAGGTGTGGAAGACGGGTGGCTACCCTATGTACAGAGGATGTGACCAAGTTTTACAAAGGTTGAATTCCTACTTCAAGGTCCCGTGGCAGATCAGAGCTTGTCCTGGAACCAGGTTCTCTGACTCACAGTCCACTTATTTCTATTTATAAAACTGCTTTTTGAATAGATTTGGGTCTTTGGCACACAATTTTTTGTTCTGATAAGCTGAGGAGCACAAATATGTCTCAGTGTCCTGTACCTTTACAACATGCTGTAGTTTCTGACTCAAACAACCAGCCTTATGCATACATCCTTATTGTATAAGTGGACCTTATGTAAGCCGGCAAGTGAAAATGTGAATAAGGCTTTATGAGGTTTCCTGAACTCATTATGTCTACAGGTTGACTTCACAGACTTAAAATGCTGTCAATTATTAAAAAGTATGAAAACTTTAAAAAGCGTTCCATTATTGGTCAGTCAGAGCAGAAGTCCAGGAGTTCGTTCCTTCTGAACCCTTTCTCTATAGCCCTGTTCATGTCACATCCTAATTATCTCCAAATCCTTGAATTCCCTCCATGTCCAATTTGGCTACCTTTGTTTATACCTCCTACACATTTCTGGGAGTAACTTTATAGGCTTCCAATTTGCTGTTGTGCTTTATTGCCTCTGCACACCCATGCCATCCATGCAAATTTGACCATGTTTAAATTACCCACAATTTTCCCAAGACTTACATTAGGTTTTCCAAGCTACATGGCAGGTAAGTCCCCTCAAGGCCCTGTCAACCTCTTTGATGGCATCTCCTGTACTTCACACTATGGTGATATTGATAGAGTGATTCTACACACACACACACTTCTACACACACACACACACACACTTCTTGCCTCTGTAGCGCAGCATGTGTTTTCTCTTTCTGGAATGACTTTCTTCACCGTGTCGCCTGACACTTCTGTTTATCTTGAAAACCCTGATCACATGTACTCATCAAACTCATCCTGCATTCCTCCAGGCGGAAGTGTGAGCCCCTCCAGCCTCGGTACTATGCATGGCCCCCAGGCACACTCATCTAGCCTGGTTTGCCCTCTTCTACCATCCTTGATCCTCATGCCACTTCTGCCTACTTGCTTGTAAACCCCTCGAGGGCAGGGACCAACCCTCAGTCTCTGCATCTCTTGCAAGGCTCTCAGTATATGCCACATGGAGAGCACTCATGAAATGATTGTTGACGTGAGAAAAAGGAAAAATGTTTTGGCAATAAAAGGCTTTGCATGGGAAAGATCATTACCACTGTACCACTACCAGAAATTTACTAAGCACCTATTTTCATGAAGTACTGGGCTCCTTGGGACAAATTACACAAACCTGCTTCTTGACCTCTAAGAACTTATTTATAATTTAATATGTGTATCAGACATGAGGGCAGACAATACTTGAATTAGCAGCATTAAACAGATATACAAATAGGTGAGATTAAATATTTACTTTGTATGTATGTACCTTGTAAAGAGTAATTGCATTTGAGCAACTAGTGAGTGTGTGGGAACCATTTGAGTTTTATGTTTAGACAATAGGACCCTATCATAATGATTACAAGGTAAACAGAATTTTGATATTTTTAAGGCTGAAGATGGACATAAATATTTTCTATGAGGTTAATTTACATCACATTGGAAGAAGAAGTAATATACCTTGGATAGAATCCAAATCTAGACACCTCTGGACAATTTAGAGCAAATGGGGCTTATCTGTGGAACTCCATCATTTACAAAAATACAAAATCTGAAAAATATGTGTTTTTCATCAAAAGCAGGAAACAGGGTATTTGACAACATGCATTTGTCTACTGAATGTGATGGAATATGTGATGAAATATGTTTTGTCAATAAAATAAATTGCCAAGCAAAATGTAATCCTTTCTGCAAATGCATTTAGTCTCCAGAATGAAATAAGCTAGTTCCACAAAGTGCATTTTTCCTTTGAATTATTTTAGATTTGCTGTCTATCAAAAAACTATGGGGAATATGTGTTTTGTCAGACACTGTATTTTAAGGCATATAGATAAAATATATTTGGAAAAAATACACTATAGCATATTAATGTAGTTTGAGCATAATTTTTGGTTTTAAGGGCTAAGCTCTCACTTCAGTGTTGGCTGTATTCTTGAAAATATTCAATTGATACCCTGACGAACCTTGAGCGTTTTTATGGCACTTTTATTATACTGTGCTACCACCAGGTTGCTGAAAGGGTTAATTACATGTGTAACTGGGTTCCTTTTTGTTCCCTTCTCCTCCTGCTCTGTGAATTGGTCCTTTGCCCCAAGGCTCCTGAGGAATTTCAACTTACATAATTAATTAATGCAGTTTAACCCTTCAAATGACGCTGTAACACCCTGCCTAGTGCAGCATTGTTTCAGACCCCAGGTTAATATCCTGCAGTGCTGCACAGTGGACGAGTTAAAGTCAAGTGCTTTTGTTGTTAAGTTAGAATAAAATACGATTTTTAGAAAACTGATCAAAGGAGTAACTATGTGCGACAGCAGCTTTGAGAGGGGTAAAGTGTGGCACCACAATGAAAGGTGATGTAAATTACAGGTTTTTCCTTTCTCTTTTGCTCTTTTTGAATAAGACCATACTTCCTCACGCACGGTATCTACTTAATATTTAAGGATTGAATGAGATCATGTCTCTAAAGCCCTTGGCTCCATGCCTGGCATTATTTCTCTATTGATTTATAGTTTTCCAGTGTTAAATAAACATTGTCCAATTTGGTTCTCAACTACTCTCTTTTCTGAAGAGGAATCATTTATTTCCATTTTGTGGAAGAGTTAACTGAGGCAGAGAGTCATATGGTGGTCGGCACCAAGGACAGACCGATATCTATGGATGAGAAGGATTGCCTAGGAAGCAGGGGGCATTTGAACTATACATCATCAGTAGTAAGAAAAGAAAAGGCAGGTACTGCGTGGAAATGATGCATGCCGGCAGTGTATTGAGTACATTGTCAATAACCTATATTGCCAGGGAGAAGGTCTGAATATGTTGGAAAATGATGCTAGGAAAGAAATTTGGAGTCAGAAAGTACTTTATGTACTAAGGAATTTTGACTTAATTCTAGAGATACCGGAAAGTTACTAAAAATGTTTAAGTGGCTGGTGGACATGATCCAATTTATATTTTAGAAAACTAGCTTTACGGGTAAGTGTGGAAGGAGATTAGAGCAGGGAAGGGGGCAGTGGGCAGGGTGTCAGGGCATATGTTGGTGTGTCACTGCTGTACCCCAGGTGGCAGATGGTGGAAGCCCGCACTGGGGCTGTGACAATAGCAATGAAGAAGGTAGAAGAGGAATTTAAAAGGTATCTGTCGGGTCTCATCGGTGAGAGGTCATTTGTGGTAGACAAGGGTGTGAGAGAATTTGGGAATAACTCCAAAGCTACACAGACAAAAAAGCCAATGATGCAGATAGAAAATACAAAAAAGAAGGAGAGAAAAGGAAACCCACAAGTTGATATTGGTGCAGCAGATGTATTTGGTTTTGAATATAAGGGATCTGACCACAGGATTGACAGGCGGATGTGTTTAAATATGGATCCTGAGTCCAGCAGAGGAAGGGGAAGAGGGTTCCTTTCCAGCTGGGGAAGGAATAGAAATTGGGAGGGATATTATTAACGTTTGCTTTTGTGATTGCTGTGGTATGTGAAGGAAATGCCTTTATAAGAATTGTAAGTAATATTCCAAATGACATACTGGAATGAAATTTAACCAATGCGAAAGCCTGGCTCTCTCGTGTTCCTCTCACTTTTACTAAGTAACAATTATTGACACTGTGCCAGACTTATTTCAATACTTGTGCATGAATTACCTCAGTTAAGTAAAAAAAAAAAACCATCGAGAAACTTGGAAGAATAGATATTACCATAACATTTTTTCTTTCTAGTGAGAAAAACTGAGGCTTGGAGAGTGCAGTTAATTTCCCAATGTAGAATAAGAATTCAAATCCTTGTTTCTAAAGTCTGTATTCCTAACCCCTCCCCCCACACACACACAGATTTTCAAATCTCTTTCACTTTCAAGAAATCCAGTTCTCAGTGGCAACTCTTGTCGGGCTTTCATGGGTAGATTAGCCTCTTCTTCGACATGAAATTATTCACAAACACCCACCAGAGGACTTGACTTTCAGAAGATAGCCAATGGATATTTATTTCTGTCTTTTTTTCTCTTTTCTTTCCATCTCTCTTTAATCTTTCTAGCACCCCTTTTGCATATCATTTCTGACCCTCAGTTCTCTCTGCTTTGATGGCAGACATCGGTACCCCTTATTTCTTTCTTGTCTTCAGGCTAGCATTTTGAGTGCAAGCCTTGTCTCTGCCTTTCCCATGGTAGTTAGCACAGAGCCTTACTTGCACTGTGCTAGGTGCTCTACTGCCATTGGCTCCTGGATCATCCAATGAGCCCATAGTATAAGTATCTCCATTTTCAGAAGAGAAGTATGTAGCTCAAACCACAACTTGCCCAAGATTTGCAAAGAGTTGCATTATAGATGAAGATGTGAACTCTTGTCTAGAGCAAGAAGAGGGTGGGGGTGAGTAGAACTTTGTGCGTAGTGGGCTCACATCCTACTAGGAAGGATTGAACAAAAACACTGTTTCCATAGGCAAGACTTTGGGGGCATGAGCATAGTTCTGTCACACTGTGGGCTTTTTTAAAATCAGCACTCCTGCTCATAGGGTCCTGCTGCCTAATATGACTCAGGCAGAGAAGGCATCCATGAAGGAGCTCCATAATAATTCGAAGGTCAGCCTTCTGGAGCATCTGAAAGGCTCACATTCATTACTAACCTCCCAGATCCGAATTCCGAACAGAGGAATCCACAACAGTATTACGGAGCTTGTTCCAAAGCTTAGGAGCTAATTCGATTTTATAGAGAATGTTGAGAAAAGGTTTTAAAGAATTTTTAATGAAGAGGCAATTAATGTGGAAACCTTCATTAATGGAGAGTTCAGAGGAGAAACTGGACTTCTTGCTGAGTTTTTTACTTTTTAACTAATTGCAAAACTTTATGGTATTTTTACTGTATATTAGAAAATGGTGAGGCACTATCTGTTTATTACAGCGAGACCTTATGGGCAAATAGAACAATTTTAAAGGCTTTTAATTTTTTTTTTAAGTAAAGAGGACAGAAGCCCCAAGAACTAATTATAACTGAATAGTTCTTATTTGATAAAATGGATGCACAGTAATGAAATGCTCACCAAGAAACAGTAATTTTGACTCAGCTTAGAAGATTCTTGAAACGATTATTTGTTTCTTCATATTAACACACATTGACCAGTGTTGCATAGAGCAGAACGTGCACACTTTATAAGGAGACTACAAAGAGAGGTCCTGAGAATTGAACAAAAAATACACATTACTTATGAAAGTTGGGTTCCCTGAATCTGAACCCTGTAAACTCTTCAAATACGGTTCATTTCTCACTTCAACCCTAATAATTCAAGTCAGTAGACTATCCACTCTTTGATTTTTCAATACTCAGTTTTGGTGTCAGGCATTTTCCAAATGTTGCCATGGAAATGGTAGGAACTATTATACTCTCCCCCCCCACACACACACATACACAGTCCTTAGGGCCCCAGAGTGATGGAAATGAAGGCAGAAGAAGTCTTGTGGCTGACAGATTTTTTGAGAATTTTATTGACCATATGGGACTTTCATGCTATGAAATTAGGAAAAGACTTATTTCTTGCCTATCAGAGCCATTTAACTAATAGTTTTTATAAGCTCTGGAATTCCGATGATTTCCCACCAATTTCCTTTGCCTTACCAGGATAACTAATCACCACGTGGCAGCACAGGGGCAGATGAGGAGGCCGAGGGCCCCCCAAGGAGAGGCAGCTTATCTCGCAGCTAAAAGTTTTACATGCCATACTGTCCACCACCGAATTCAGTGACAAATGTCAAAACTCTAAATGTTAGGTGTGATATACCAGAATAACTGAACAGTCTTTCTTTACTTTTGTGCTCCGACTTTGTTTACTTGGGGTTGGCAATGTAAAAGCACCGGAGGCAAGTTCCTTGAACAAAACCAGTCTACTTCCATCTGCTGGCAGTAAAGAGAACAATGTAGGAGACACATTGTAACCAATCAAAGGCATCCCATCTTGAGAGGATCCATAGAAGGAAACAAATAAAGAGCCAACGTTTCAAACTTCCCTCTTCCCTCTGATTCACTGCCCATTCTTTATTAAAGCTAGAGCTCATTTAATTATGACCCAGCGTGTGTGTATGTGTGTGTGTGTGTGTTATCTCAAAATAATTCAATGTATCTATTTCTAGATTATCTAGTTAATTGGTCTGTTAAGTCCATCCAACCAAATACTTTCCCAGAATAAATTGGAAATAAGACAGTCTGGTCTCCACCTCAGCCACTGCTCTTCATTATCTTGAACATTCGTTAGTTTTTTTCTTGTACTTGGGACTGTCACTGTTTATACCTAAGTTCTCATGAGTTGAAACAGTGTTGTCTTATTTGATTATAATCAAATCTCTTTTGGAGGCCCGGTAAAACGTGGGGTTTCTTCATAGTGGAAAATTTGTGTATGATGATTTTTCATGGATGTATTTTTCTATACTTGAGGATTTGTAGTTTGATTCATTGTAACAGAAAGGAATTAGGGCAGAAAACATAGAAATACGGCAGGCAAATGCATTCCTTCCTTTGATCAGCTGTATTCCCTGCTATAGATTCTTAGTTCATTTGCTCTCTCTCTCTCTCTCTCTCCCTCTCTCCCCCCCAGCCCCTCTCTCTTTCTCTCTCTCTGAGTAACTCCTTGAATTGGCTTCTTTTGGAAAGATGCAAGAAAACAAAGAATTTTGCCCCCACCCCCAAAATGCTGAACTTATATTTTCATAGAATATTTTTAAATGCATTTGATTATTTTAAATTATTGTATAGGAATGTTTTTTATAAACATCCCCATTGTATTTTGGTTTAGTTAGGCATCCTGTTCTCATTTACGAACAATGTCAATCAGGTGTGTGCAGTAGTTCCTCAGTAACCCGGAAAGGAAAACATTAGCGCTCGGCCTTGAGCCAGGTCTCCGGGATGCCAGTTTTCACTATTGATGTGGTTAAGAAATTCAGACTTAATTTCATCTCCATAATTGAGTTTATACCCGTGCATAACTCTTGTTCACTGACACATTTATCACTATTGTTATTATTAGCAAAACCTGGTATATTCATTAAGCAACAAAGAGAAAATGGAAACCCAAGTGACATCCTATGGTGTCAGCTCAATCAGAGATCAATGTTGTGGGCTTACAGAGATGAGCAAACCAGTAGGAGTTCAGAGCCATTTTCTGTGCATAAGAGGTTATCCAAGCCCCTTCTCCAGGCACACGTTTGGCTTCAACCCCATGCTTGACGTCTACACTTATTGTTTTGTGTATTGACCAGTATACCCAGTCTACACTCAAACAAGTAAAGATTTTGGTATTTTAGTTCCTTCCCTTTTTTAAATTACAGAAATCATAAAACATAGACATTTCAAGTGAACTGTTACACTCAAATATAACCTATTTATAGTAGAATAGGTGTGATAATTTTTTAGACTGTTTTATGCACTAGTACAGTAGAATTAACCTGTCTGTATTATTCCCTTTAGTACTGTTTTTATTATCTTTTATTATGCCTCATCCAAATTAAGTAGTATATATCCTTATTTCTGCATTAGGCTTATTAATTTTTTCACTTGGCCATATGTTCGGATGCCTTGACATGAACTGGATATCAATTCCCTTGTCACTTATTTCCTTATCCTGCCATAGTGTGAGTTGACACCAAAATACACACTGCAAAATGTATGTGAGGCTAGGACATTAAAATGATTGACACTGAACTTGCAGGGCAAGGAGGAGGCTCATCCATATATGACACACAGAAGCTGTTTTCCTGGCGACAACTTCATCATTGTTTCTAAACATGAGAGATGAACCGGTGTACCTAAAAAATCAGTCAGGTAAACAGCAAAGAATTTTGTTTGGCAGGGCATGAATGCCTTAGTCTCTCTCCTTCTCTCTTCACTGTGGGAAATGGAAATAGATTCTTTCCACCTAGATTAATAGCTGTTTTGACTCAATAAAAAGTGTGTGCTTCTTTAGTGGCTTTTATGTTTATGTAATAACATCTCAGAGTAGTTAAGATGTAAGTCAGGCCCTTGGGGGAAGACAACGTGTAACTTTAGAATGTAGGGTAGATATGTGGCCACCTTTTGGTGGGTAATAAATTATTTTGAGAACACATTGAAATTTGATGATAGCCTTTATCAAAATTTTAGGTCTAATATCACATAGTATTTCATGTTACATAAAGAAAAGAGAAAGTAGGAGGCTAAGCCGGTTCAAAAATTGTAGGAGGCCTAAGAAAAGACTGCTCCCAGATGGAATTCACTGAGGATTCTGTTTCTTTGCATTTTTATTATAATTAATTCTTTAATATTGCCAGTTATATCTCACGAATTGAATATGTTCCAATCTATACAATCTGGCCTCATGCTGCTCTTCTGAAATTCCAGGGAGCTTTCCTAAGGGTAAGACTGGGAAAGTCATGGTGTGAATGGAGCTATTAGAGCAGAGGTGTGGCATCGAGAGATATGAGTCAAACAGATGCCACATCGTGACAGTGGCCTCTTTCCAAACGCATCCGAGTCAAATTAGCACATGGTCATAAAAGTAGAACAGAATGAGGCTGCTCTTTGGAAAACAGTATAAGTTTACAATTTTTCATTTGATGGTTTCCAAACCACATCCTGAATGAGCCGTGTGTATAGGGGAGTTGGAAGCAGCACAAGATGAGTTACCAAAACATGCAGTTTCAGGTGAAGGTACATGAACGTTGAGGGGGGTGGGAAACAAGGAAGGAGACAGGCCCTTGCGTGAAAAATAAGGTATTGACCAGGGACTCTCAGACTTAACTGAGGGCGGAGAATTTGCAAAGATGGAGATTTCGTGGTGTATTTTGTAGAAGAGAAGTTGTGAGTTGCAAAGGAGCTTAATATGCAGGGAGCGGCAGACCAGGGTTCATTATCTCCTGTCTGTCTCTAGACTTGCCCTGAAGGCTTAGAGTGTGCACTCTTTTAAGAAGTTAAATACACAGGAAGTGTCAACCTCCTTGAACCTTATGTAAAATTCATGTAATCTTCTATCTTACCTTATGACATTTTAATTGTAAAAGCAATACATACTCATTGTAGAAAATTTATAAAACTCTATGGGGATATTTTCTTTTTCTGTACCCAAAAATAACCACAGTTAACTGTCATGTTCTTCGTCCCAGAAGACTGGGGATGAGTCCAAAGATGGTGGGAATAAAGCTCATAGACAGCCATCAGTCTTTTCCACAGACCTTGTGAGGCATAAATAAGGTTGTGAAAATCACTTCAGACAGAGGATGCACCTGAGCAAGCATGGTGCCTATGCTGTTCCTCACAGGAATGTGGCCAGAGGAAGGACGAAGGTCTGCAGCCTTTGTCAACCCCAAGCAGATAATCCCAAGTCTTTGACATTATGACTCTCCACTCTCCACACCACCACCAAAAGAGCCACATCCATACACAGAAAGTCCATTTTGTTTTCTCTGTTTCTGTCAAACATTTAAATTCTGTGTATCTATTATCCACTCATCCATCCATCCATCCACCCATCCACTCATCCATCCATCCATCCATCCATATTGACAACATTGAACTGGGTAATATCTTGGATGCTACCTTTTTCATTCATTTTATACTTTCTTTGAGTATTTTCCTTCTCAGGATGAGAATGCTTTATGAAAAAGTCCACACCTAAATCTTCAAATTTTTTTTTTGCTAAACCTTTGTTTGCTTTTTTTTTTTAACTTCTCCTTTCCTCATGACCCCTCAACAGCGACTGCATTGTGTACTGAGTAAGTCATGTTAATGGATTCCATAGATAATTTCCAAAGGTTGAAAAGGCCTTTGACTTCAGAGAAATTGAAGCAATTTTGAAGAAGCCAAAGAGGTGCACATTAGAATCCACTCCATACACATGAACAGTGGAGTGACATTTGAATTTGACAGAGAGAGTGAAAAGATCAAGTTGAAATGCGGCAGTAGAGAAGGGAATGCTGCCTTACCCGTGCCTTCTCTGTTTGCTTAGAGGAGATACCCTGAAACTTTGAATGAGAAGCAAAGGGCATTAGCATCCAGTGAGAGCACAGGAGGCAACCTGGATTTGCAAATAACAAAGTCATCTGGGCTAAGCTCGGGGAAGACCTTGATGCTGAGAGCCAAGATCACAGGCTTCAAAATAAGTAACTTTTGTTAAAGAAGAGTGTGGAGGTGACCAAAGTGGAATTTGCACAACAAAGGAGAGATCACAGAAAGGAAATTCTGAAGGAGGAAAGCTACCTGGGCAGGTTCTGGGAGTCTAATTCAGAAGGCTGGGCTAGTCTCTGAGTCTGTAAGACGATTTCCCAGGAGTGAGCTCTGGCCACTTTGCCTTACCAAAAAAAAAAAAAAAAAA
>VMDR010009934.1:21631-32176 GCA_007922815.1 Macrotus californicus | reverse complement strand
ATAAGCTTCTAGCCAGACTGGTACAAACAAGAGAATATACAATTACCAATATCAGGAATAAGACATTATTATAACTATTAGAGACATAAAAAGGATAATAAAGGAATATAATGAATAGTTTTACACCAATAAATTAGACATCTTAAATGAAATGAACAAAGTGCTCAAAAGACCCAATCTACGAATACTAAATAAATTGAATTTCTTGTCCAAAACCTTTTCACCAAGAAAACTCCTGGTCCAGATGGCTTGCTAGATGAAATCTACCAACTATTTAAGGAATAAATAATGCCAATTCTACATAAATTCTTGCCAACTTTGAAGACTAAGGAATAGGGAATACTTCCAAATGCATTCTGGGAATCAGTATTATGCTATCAAAACCAAAGACATTAAAAGAAAAGAAAACCACAGACCAATATTCCTCATGAACATAGATGCAAAGTAGTAAGAATAATATATCAGTGGTTATTTTTCCCCTCAAGAATGCAAAGTTGGTTTAACACTCAAAAATTCGAATTACGCCATATTAACAGACTAAAAAGAGAAAAGTAACATGATTATTTCAGTAAATGCAGAAAAAATTTTGATGAAATTTAGTTCCCATCCATAATAAAGACTGTAAGCAAACTATGAATAAAAGGGAATTTCCTCACTCTGAGAAAGGTTATCATCAGAAATCCAACAGCTAACATCATACTAAATTGTGGAAGACTAAATACTTTCCCCAAAGATCTGGAACACCAGAGGATATCCAGTCTTACTTCTGTTCAACATTGTATCAGAAGTATTAGCCAGCAACATTAGACATGTAGAAAAAAGTAAAATTGTCTTTATTCTAGGAAGACACAATTAATTATCTGTGTAGAAAATCCTAAGGAATATAACACACACACACACTAAGCTGCTAGAACTAGTAAATTTAGCTACTTTGCAAGATACAAGATTGATATCCAAGATCAAGTGTATTGCTATTCTTCTTACCAGTAAAACAATTGCTATAAATAGCAATTAAATCAGAATATTGGAATTCATGCCACTTGAGGCCATGTTTCACATATACTACATTTCATATACTCATTATGTATAATTGTTAGATGAGATGATTTTATTTTGCACTCCCATGCTTTACTTATTTTATAACTCTAAGTTTGTAGATTAGGTGATTTGAATACTGCCCTTAGACCTAGGTAAGAGAGACTTCAGCCCAGGACCCCATCTCCAGTTGTACCTCTTGCCCCAGTGTAATGCAAAGAGATGTGCCCTCCTGAAGCCCTTACTCCCGCTTCTCAACCACACTCTGAGTACTCACCATCTCAGAACTCCCTGCCCCAGATGGGCAGTGAGTGAGCTTCTTCCCTGGGTCGACTTTTCTAAGGGAGGACCATGACTTGGTATCAATACCCCACGGCCAATGGGTTAGCCACGGGCTGTTTTTCACTGTGAGCTGTTCAGAAGTCGGATGTACAGTCTGGAGTGTGCTACAGGCCAAGAAAGCACAGGGCCGATCAGGTTGTGAGAGGAAGCCAAGGTGAGGAGAGTGGGTGAGAAGAAAGCCGGTGAGCCAGGGGCATGGGTTGGGGGCCAGCTGTTCATGTTGGGCTGTGGCTCTCTAAGGCTTTCAAGATTCTACATTCAAACCTGGGCTTCTGTATGTTCAGAAGTGTATTTGCTGAAGAATGTGAACAGAACATATTTTGTTTTAAACATTTCTAAACTTAAAACTTTTAAATGTTTATATCCATGGCAAGTGGACCACCATTTATAGTCTTGTCCCAGGCTCGGCAAATGTCTAAAGCAGCCTGTATTTAAACAACGGAGCTTTAACTGAGTAATTACACTGTGCATAACTCTCCACTAGTTCTTGGTGAGCTCTACTGTTCTGACGTTTCTGGACTAATCCTTTAGATTTCTCACCTGCGCCATAATCTCAGTGTAAGCAATTCATTGCATCGTAGTCAAGCAGTTTGTTCTTTGTCTCCTTTCATCAGTGACTACTGTTTTTTTAGTTCATCTTTCTAAATTGTGTATCATGTTACAGTTATTGACAGAACACACATTCATTTATTCTTCTGTATATAGTTTTCCATT
The DNA here is from genome assembly GCA_007922815.1 of Macrotus californicus. Taxonomy (NCBI): domain Eukaryota; kingdom Metazoa; phylum Chordata; class Mammalia; order Chiroptera; family Phyllostomidae; genus Macrotus; species Macrotus californicus. Next base: position 30,085 of record VMDR010009934.1, on the reverse strand, counting down.
TTGTTTCTCAACAAGTGCCATTCTTCATAGGATGATTGTGTTTTTTTCTCATTTCCATTCTGCCTTTAAGCAATCAGGTTCCTTAAGATTAAAAGAATATAGATTTCATTATAAGGAATGAAGTATACTTCAGAATTTTAAAATAAGTACAGGCTGATCACATTCTCTAAAATATTTACACCTGCTACACTGATTAATCGTCTGACTTCTAAAAAATCAATTATAATTTATTTTGTTTATTAAAATGGCTTCACCAGGAATAAAAACTTTCTAACACATTGAATTCAAGATGAACCTGTTCTGTCACATAGTCTAGGTGTTAACTTCTCAGAAAAGCAATTACTAATAACTCCTCGGGGGTTCACTTCAAATGTCATTTTTTCCTTTGTTACTCTTTGTCTTGTACGTGACACTTTTGCCTCACTTTGGATTTCTTTGGCATTGACAGCTGAAGAAAACCACCCTAATTAAAAGTTTGGCTTTTGAGGTGAAGTATCCCATCTTTTGTATTTCACTGAGCCTTTTAATTGAAAAATGTAAATATTTTGAAACGATGCACTTTGTTTCTATGTTTTCTAGGATTTGCTTTAATTTGTATTTGTATATACCTTGGTTATAGCAAATAATCTGGCTTTATGAGTCTGTATTCATGTGTTCATAAAGCTCCAAAGTGCCACTGTGACCCTTATATCATTTTATCTTTTTAAATTCCGCTAGTATTTAGGGTGTGTATGGCAGGTAGAGTGGCAAAGACCAAATTGTGTTGATTTTCCTTACAAGCCAAGACTTGAATGTGGCACAGGGCTTCTTAGTGATTTCAAATTTGCCATTTAGGTTCAATTATTTCTTCATTTATGTTTACTTTGTGGCCAAAGAGTATGGAGAAGAAAACAAACCAAAACAAAACACAGACTTTTAAGAATTTTGTCCCATCAAGTGCAGAAAGAGCACTGTTGACTTAGATAGTATCATCCTCCTGATCATCATTAGCATATTTGGTTCATAAATTATTTGTAAAAGAAAGCTGTTTCATAGAAAAGAATCAGATAGGGCTCAATATTGTGGGGAGAAATGGGAAGGGATAAAAAATCAATCAACCCGAGAGCTGTAGGATCTACAGTTTGCAAAATACTCAGCATCCAAACAGATTTTTGGGAGAAAGGAGCAGTCTAGTTTTAAGGATCGGAAAGCCAGAAGCTTGTTGTTGGGTTTTTTTTTACCCATGAAAATCTGTATTGTTCCACCTGGTGAGGGTCTATTTTTACTTAAACTGGCCAGCATTTACTTTCAGGAGGGAAAGTGCAGCTTCACGCTTCCATATGTGCTGGTCTGTGCCCAGGCACAACCCAGTTGACTGGCAAAGGAGAAAGTGACCACCACCCCAGCCCCACTGTGCACCCGCTGGCAGAACTCAAGGCCTTTTGCCAAAGCTTAGGCAGTTTTAAGACTATTTCCTGGCAGCCATTGGCTTTGAGAGGCCATATGACTCTGCCTCTGTCCGTCTGGATTTTGTTTGGAGTTCCTTCAGGGCTTGCTTCTGAGCAGTAGCAGGAGCCCTCGGATTCAGTGAATCCATGTTAGCCAGGAACTTTGGATCCCTGAGCTGCCCCAGGCTCCTGCCAGCAGCTTGCTTCTAGGCTTCAAAGAGGGGCTTGGCTGGAGTACCCAGAATGCTTTGCAGCAGCTGCCACAGCCCCTCTTTTGAAGCACCATGGTAGCCAACAGAGAGGATTCTGTGTTACGTACAGTATGACCCTGGAGGTGCCAGCCAGCTGCTGTGACTCAGCTAAAAACAGGGAACTCGCTGTAAGAGAGAGGGCGAAAAGGGAAGAGATTAGTGAAGGGGGGGGGAAGAGAGGAAAAGCAGCAGGAGTTGATGATGCCCAGAGTGTGTCAAAGGGCTCAAAACATATTTCTGAAAGAGCTTTCTTGATGGGCCAAAGGAAGCCCATCTCTGTGAGTCTGAAATCTGCTCCGGCTACATAATGTTTAATGACCTTCCTAGCTAATGAAAACAAGCAACCGAAGGATTAGGGAAAACCAGAAAAGAAAAGTCTCTCCTCTTACTAATTCCCAGGTGCCCTGAGGAAATGTGTACTAATTGGCCTTCCAGATTTTTGTTTGCGATCAAACACGTTGATGTAAAGAAAAAGAATCACTTAGTGTATGATTTGTTTTTTTTTTTCTTTTGGCTTTTTCCTGTGATGTCTAACAGGAGGGATTTTTTTGTCTGAATACACGTGGAATTGATAATCTTAGAAGCAACTCTGAATTCACATTGTCAAGAAAATAACCCAAAGTGGGGGGCATTTCTTTATGAAATACTCTATCATGCCATTCTCCTTGGCTATGGACAGTTTTTGAAGGAAAAAAAATTGATACTCAGCTAAAAGTAGGTCTTAAACAAGCAATCACAGTCTTACTTTGTGAAGCGTTTGCTAGGATATATTGCTCAGTTCAAAGATAGAAATTTATAGACAAATAGGACATACAATGCAAAATGCATGCTGGCTCATAACAAAGATGGGCTTGGAAAGAGAGTAACAAGAAGATTTGGTTAAACAGTATTTTTAAAACAAAAACCAAGGTTCTCTCCCCTTAACATCCCATATAAAAACGGTGTCTCTGAGATGAGGCAACGGTGTGTCTGCTTAGACAGAGAAGAAAATCCAGTTCGTGGCTTTTATCCACCAGACTTGAAGTAGTGAGTGAGAAAGAAGCTTATGGTTAAGATCACTAGAATGATCAAGTTTGCTCATGACAAGCAAGGACAGCACAGCCCATGGGCTCAGACCTGGGTGTGTCCGATGCTGGCAGAGGTTCTAAGGTGATAAAACCTTGAGCAAGTGGTGACAGCTATCCTCTGGGAAATAAATAAATAAATAAACGTAGTCTCCAGAATTTCCCCTATGATTTTTTTTTTTCTGGTTGTTTTAACTGTCACGAAAACATGTCAAGCTGATCAGCAAAGGGAAGAAGAGCTCAGCCTCAGAAGCTCAAACCAGGTCTAGGACTTGGCTTTGCTCTTTTGCTTTTTGTTTTGCCTGTCAGGGCTGCTGGAAAAATAAGCAGGGAGGTTTCATTAAAGAAGAGGCATTTTCCTCTGAGATCCAGTTCACACATAAGCTTACTCACACCGGATCCTCAAAAGAAACTAAATGGGATTTCTCAGACACATTATTTTTTATTGCAGAGTACATATTTTTGATAAGGGGCAAATGCACAGGAAAGGAAAAGAGAGGTGCATATTTTCCTTCTCACAGGGGCTCTCTTTTGAAATTCTGTTTCCACATAAGAAGGAACTAGCATCTTCATAATAGGCATTCTGGTGTGTGCTTGAAACAAACAGATTCAGAGAGGACAAGTTAGAGGTTAGGAGGGAGGCCTCATGTTCTCCTTAATCCTAAAAAGTTATGAATAGCTTCAACAGGAAAAAAGATATGAAAAAGAAGATATGATCAGAACATTGAAAAGATAATATCAGAATATCAGGAGCATAGGCAGTAGAATTAGGAATCCCTCTCCCTCAAAGAGTAAAAGAAAGCTTCAGGTGACATCAACTCAAATGCCACCATCTTGCCACTGAAATAAGAAAGCCAAAAGAAGAAACACAAATGAGGATGAGAGCTGAACGATCTGGCTCAGAAACTGCATTCGTTGTAACCCCAAATTAGGAGAGCAGGATCACCCAGCTGGATTTCAGTACTTACTCGTATCGTTTATGTGACCCATTTCTTCCAAGTCCCATTTGACCCCACAGTAGTCCTTGCCTGGTACCAGATATTCTGCGTGTGGTTTCCTAAGCAACTGCCACTTGTAGTAGTTCACTTGGAGATTTTTGGACCTTGTACTGGGTTGAATGGTAGTCCCTCAAATGATATCTCCATTTACCACCCGTGAACATGAGCTTTGCAGATCTAACTGTGAAAGACACTGAGAAGTGATCATCCTGGGTTAGGATAAGCCCTGTATCTAATGACAAGTGTCCCTATGAGAGAGGAAGAGAGGAGAAGACACACAGAGGGGAAGGCCATAGAAAGACTGAAGCAGAAATTAGACTTACGCAACCGTAGGCCAAGGGATGCCAAGGACTGCCAGCAGCTATCAAGAGCTAAAAGAGAGGTAGAAACAGATTTCCTCAGAGCCTCCAGAAGGAACCAACCCTGCCTACACCTGGATTCCAGACGTCTGGCCACCAGAACTGTGGGAGAGTCCATCTCTCTTGTTTCAAGGCACCCAGTTTGTGGTGAATTGTTATGGCAGCCCTAAGAGACGAAGGCAGACTCTCTTCAAAGTCAGCATTGCATTACTGACTGTGCTGAAGATTAGAAAGAGCAAACAAGCAAAATCGATTTATTTTAGTTAAACTATAATGCATACATATGTGGATTTCTCCAGAAATTGTAAGTAGATTAGAAAATAAACTGAAGTCCTGGGTCAATTGAGATTCACTGTGTGCCAAGCCCCATGCTAGGAGGCCAGTCAATACAGCAGCCCCCCAGCCTTAGGAAAGTGACATAGTCCAGGGGCACACACAACTTTTTTAGAAACTTCTGCAAAGTTTCCTGGGGGATGGAAACACATCTTTGGGCGATAGTAGCAAGTTGGGAATTACAAGTTCTGTTTTTCAACATCAACAACCCAACGGATGGTGTCTTTTTCCTGTGCTTCTATCCTGAGAACCCTGCATAGTGTCTGGAGGATTGTGGGGAGTACATTCATTGGATAAGCAAATAAATGGATGCATTTATTGCCCAGAAGTTAAGCCCCCAGGTACGATAGCAGCAGTGCATAGTGAACCTAGGCAGGATTCGTCAACACCACCAAAGGTAGAGGAGGTTCTGCAGTTTCTTGATTGCTGCACTTGATGCCCGTTTTGAGTTTGTGGCTTCCCAATTGCTCTGTCAACATTTTGTTCCCTTGACCTTCACTCAATTAGTTTTGTTCTATTGATAAATGAACACCTGCTCCAAGGTGCCACACAGTTTCCAATGTTCAATTTGGAAAAGACCCACGAGCACGACGCGGGAGGCACCGCTAGAGGCTCTGAGTCTGGAAAGTCTGTTCTTTTCACAGCCAGCACTGCTGCGGGTTTTGCCTGCTGGCTTACATGAATTGGCTGTAAGATTTCTTAATTTAGACACCAGCAGTATGGAGACTTATTTTATTTATATATATATATATTTTTTTCTTTTTTTTCTGTCTGAGGAGAGCAGTGTTTTCCATTACACAGACACTGACTGCCAGCAGCTAGTATGCACACAGAGCAACACACAGCCCACACAAGCATCACTTTGTGGCATGGAGCTGGGCACTGGGAGCTCAAGGTCTTTCCTGTGATCAATACTCTTCCTTTGTCTGTTGTTTGTTTCTTAATATGATTTGGAACCAGGGTGTCTAAGGAATAATAACTACTCTCATTCCACAGTAGGGGAGTAAACTTCTTTTTGGTGTTTCGAGTGTGTGAGGAGGCATTGCTTCATCAGAATCTCCAATGTGTAGGTGATACAGCAAATAATGTCACTGGTTATAGAGATACGCTGTGTGCCAGGTATTGTGCTAAGCACTGTGCAAACACTTAATAGCCATAATAAAATTGTAAGATCAGCGATGGGATCAATCTCATTTTAACAGATGGGAGACCAGAAACAGAAAGAGGCTAAGTTACAGTCATTTCAGCTTATCTGCAATTTCAGTTACCTGAGGTCAGCTGTGGTCCAAAAATAACAAATGAAAAAGTCTAGAAATAAACAATTTATAAGTTTCAAATTGTGCCCTGTTCCAAATTGCGTGATGAAATCTCAAGCTGTCCTGCTTCATCACGCTTGGGACATGAATCATCCCTTTGTCCAGTGTGTTCATGCTGTCTACCGCCCCACCCATTAGTCATTTAGTAGCCTTGTGGGTTATCAGAGAGCCGTTGCGGTATCACAGTGTTTACGGTCAAGAAACTCTCCTTTTAGTTAATAATGATCCCAAAGTGCAGGAGCTGCCCTAAAGTGCTTCATTTAAGTGAAGAGTAGATGTATGTATAAGAAAAAACATAATATGTATAGGGTATATAACAATCCATGGTTTCATTCATCCACTGGGGGTCTTTAAACATATATCCTGCAGATAAGAGGGGACTACTGTACTTCCCAAATTCATCTAACGTCTCAGGTCAGTTTCCCTAGGAGCAGAGTCAGAAGTAGCCACTTATTTGGGGGAAGACTGGGGGCTCAGCTAAAGCCCACCTTTCCCTGATCCCACAGGGAGACTGAAGCACAAAATGCACCATAGGTTTGTTCCCCACTTGAAGCAAGGGGAGGGAGATCTTTTATCCCAGACTCACAGTCGGTCTTCAGTTTCTGGAAAGATCTTTCCATTTTTCCAAGGGTAATTCTCTGAAGCATGGGACAGTTGTGACCTTAGTTAGCAGCCAATATCCATAGCAGGTGAAGTGCGTGCAAAGGCTAGGTAAAGGGACACTCGGTGGAGCAGTCACAGCATCCACTACTGGTGAACAAGTGGAGGAACTTGGCTTTAAGTCCTGGGTGACTCTAAAGCCCAAGCTCTTAATACTGTGCTCTGTTGTAAACACATGCTTTCTTAACATGGTTAAAAGTGCCATGTTTTTACCAGTCTCTAGATTCCAAGGAGTATACAATCACTTGTTGTCACTCCCAGAGAAGGAGTCAACAAAATCTCCAACATTTTCCCTCACAGCTCAAATAACTTGATCTCAGAGCTCCTCCAGGTGCTGTGGAATACAGTGCCCACTCCTGGCCCTGATGCTACTTGCCTCCGCTCTAGTTTACTCACAGCTTGTGCCTCCCACTTGCCTTTGGCCTCCAAGTTCATGATGAAGAACAGAGCCTGGGCAATGGCTGCTTTTGGACATGTGTATCCTTGTTCCTTGCAACCAGCAATAAACAAGAAAGAGTAAGAAGAGAGAAAAACTTGTTAACACCATGCTGTATCTAAACAAGCAATCCCAGATGGCATCCTTTATGCCTTCTGCCTCTGATAAGAAAAGATTGAGCAGGGAAAATAAGCAGCAGCTGACAAGCCATACCCAGCATTAAGACCAACAGGAAGAACAGACACCAGCTCTGTGTTCTGCCCTCAGTCATGGCTCAGCACCCAACCGAGGGCCTGCCCGCCTGCAAACACCTTTGGCTGTGCACTCTTTTATGGAAGCAACAAATCATGGAACGTTACAGACCAAAGGGTTTCTCTTTCCAGTTCAATACTTAGTTTTCTGATGAAGACTGAGGCGTGAAGCAGTAAGGTGATTTACTGAAGGACATCTTGCTATTAAAAAGACAGGGAAAAAATGAAATCCACGAGCCCCTGATGCCTGGTCAACTGTTGTTCCCAGAGCCCAACTTTAAACATGTGAATGTGCATAATTCTAACATATCATATGTATAAATTATTATATTAGAATATACGTATTTTAATATACATGTTATTCTATGGTTCTGAGACTATGAGAGCAAATTTGATCTCAGTCTCTGGTATTAGACTATGTACAACTGAGTCCTGGCTCAATTATTTCATAGTTGTATGTCCTTGTTCAAAGACACACAGCTGCGAAGCTGTGTTCCCTACACATCAGTTTTCTCATTGTCAAACTGAAGATCACAATTGTAGCATGAAGGTTCAGAAAGCATTAGACAAGACAGCCCCTCTTCAGAGCTTAACACAGCACCTAACACAAAATAAACACTCAATGACGTTAACCCATGCTAGCATTTGTCTGTTGACTTGGGTAAAAATAACTAGATACCTTTTCTGTGCCAGGCACTGTGATAACTCTGGATAATCAATTGCTCTGGAGATACAAACATCAATGCAATATGACATCCTTCCTTAAAAATCTCAGTTCAGTTGTTTTAAGATGCCATCTTGGAATTAAGTGTATCTTAAATATTTAATATAGACATTGTCTATGTCAAGTGTAATTGGGTATGAGTTTTAACAGACCACTTTCTAAACCCAAGTCAGCAACAGCATCCATGAGTAAGGTGGCGCTGGGATGAGTCAGTGGATATGTTATAAAATGATATGGGAGGAGTACCCCAATGGTGTCACTGGACAACCCATTCATTCTATCCAGGCTAACCAGGCATCTAGGCTAGCTCCTATTTTCACAATTTGATCAATGGAAAGTGCTCAGAGACAATGCCAAAATGATTAAAGGGTTTCAATGAAAACCCTAGGACCAAAGGTCAAAGGCAATAGTGTGTGGCTTTTCATATGAATGAGAAACCCAACTGGATTTGACTTTTTCCCCTTCCCTACAGTTTCAGAAGATGGCTAAATGTTCCATCTCAGCTAAGAGGCATTGAGATTAGACAACAGAAGAATTGCTGATAGTCAAATTCCAGAAAGCAAAGGTTAGGAACTCATGGATGACACAAATGTGTCCTTTGAAAAGGTAAAAATGTGCAACTCTTTAAAAAGAGC